>JAHQZX020000083.1:0-17124 GCA_019804575.2 Pseudotulostoma volvatum | reverse complement strand
TTAGCATTGAAAACTTATATTTTTACATAGAGAGTCGGGACAAGTTAATGATCATAGCGAACCATTCTTAAATGCGAAGCTTCTCACGCAAATAAATAGACCCAAACATGCTCTAATTAAAATATTCGAGATAAATATATAGAGCATACCCTATAATTTAAAATTTTAAAATATATTGTATTGATTGATAAAAGCATTTACAAAGTGCCAAGTGTTGATTTCCTGGCTCGCCTCGGCGTCCCGGCCCGGCGAGCGTCCAAACCTAGTATAGCTGTAAATATGTTGTCATATGGAGAAATTTCAGGCCAGAAACCCATACATCCAATATACATACCTACTCCTAACACGGCCCCTGTCGTATTAAGTACATTATCGTTACCATCCTCTGAGCGATCCCATGCCCTAAGTCAGTAAAAGGGTAGCTGCTTCCCGTCAAGCATGGACGAAGGGTGTGAGATGAAGAAGCAGAAAATTGAAATCGCTGAGGTTCAAGTTACTGATACTACGGCAAATGATGGATAGGAGTCAGATGCTCCAAGTGAAGGGATGCTAACCGAGGAGGAGGATAGGTACCCAATTGGGAATCCAAAACTTGGACGGAAAGAAGGGGAGAAAATTGCATTGCCATTTGAAGACTCGAATGTATAAGCAAAAACGAGCTATCAAAAACATAAAGAGAAAATCAAGGAGAGGCACAGTAGAAGAAGGCTTTAAGTGCTGGTATACCTATTACGCTTCATGTACAGCCAATTTGGGGAGACATCTAGCTTTGCAATTGAGATAATGGGAAAGGGTTTAGTTTAAGAAACAACTCCCGCCACCATGTCCTCGCCAAGGAAGACATGTCAAGAGAAAGTCACTATTCTTTGAGGGGATTATCTTAGCGATTAGGGAATATTTGAAAGTCACCATATGGCACACCTCATCAAAAGAGTGTGATGCAGTAGGCAAGTATCTGCAAAGTGAGAAGTCAGCCGTGATGATTGATACTGTTTCATGTGACCCACGAAAGGAGGGGAAAACTAGTGAGATTTCGGAAAAGACAGCCTGGCGATGGTTGATAAGAATGGGGTGGGTGTATGGACGGAACTAGAAGGGATACTGTGATGGACATTGAGTGCCCGGATGTGGTGGAGTACCGAGAGAAAGTATTCTGTGCTAGAACGAAGGTAAGGTGTAAATGCAGTTATTTTTCGACATATTATTGTCTAATAATCGATGGGTTTCGGAAAAATCTCGAAACCCTCTGAGAGTATGATGATAGTGGTGAAACTCACCTTTAGCTCCATTACTGCCGAATACTCGACGTCAGCATTTGGTAACTCACGTTTAACGCAAAAGATAGCTCCTCTTATAGCCGAAAGAAGGCGGGAACGGAGTGGCTGAAGCCCAAATTCAAGGGTAAAGGGATAATGGTCTTAGACCCTAAGCTATAGATAGAACACACTCTTGCCCAAGTATTCTTGAACCGCACACATACTGCTTGTGAGAATATGTGGAATAGGCGAGATATAGCTATTTTTAGTCACGGAAGCTGAGAAAATATTACTATGATAGGTAGCAAAATGGTCATTGAGACTGGTCCAATAGTGTGTTGATGCCAGAGTCTCGAACTATGCAACCAGTCAGATCTAAGTGTCTGGTCGCATGAGACCCTAGCAGTTATAGTAATTATAGTATGCCCTATGTATAGAAAAAATATATTTACGCACTTGGTGGCCTTACATTCAACAACTCAAAACAACAAGGAGAGGCTTGGACCCTGCAGGAGGGAGTATGTTTCATCGAGACATATGCATATGAATACCCATTTTGAGATTGTGGGTAGCCGGGGGTAGCCATAGGCAATTAACCGGACGGAAGCACTTAACAGCAGCTTTTATAGCAATGAACACCTCCAACCAAATACCCGAAAAAGATACTATACGGGTCAATTTATTACCCAGAGCAAGGGTCCAGCTTAAGCTTCTGGGCAATAGAATAAGGTGCTAGCACGAAGGGATGTTAACCACCCAACCCCAATTTCAATTAAAAGAAAAAATTTTTTTTGATCTCGGAATTGAAGATAAATGGCTTTAGAACAATCTTATGATAAAAAAATGAACATTATGTCGCGGGGGCGGAGTTGAAGGCCTTATAATAAAAGGTAATTTGTATGAGGCTGAGGCAGCGGTGCTGACTTACCACTACACCACAACGCCAAAAGGCCCAATGGATAACTTGGTAGGTCATCCAGTCAGAGTACTATAATGTCAGGTCCCTGACAGAGCCAGCCTTTTTTGTACTAAGCACGGTATTACATGAAGGGCTACACGTTCCGCATATGCTCTTTCTCCTCCGTTAACCCATTTATATACGCCAGCGTTCAACGTTTGCTCCTCATTGCAAAGCGCCGAATTGATGTCAATCCTATACCGTCTAACATGGTGCCTTCGAGCTCGGAGAAGCCATACTGGCAATGGTCTCGAGTGTACCTTTTCAATGCGGCTCAATAATATTCGATGTAATTGGGCTCGCAGTGGAACTTCGAGTAAAAGATGACTTCGTGCTCTGCCCTTATAATGGATATTTCAAGGAGAGAAATCTCTCCTCAAGAGCCATCTTGCGCCTCAAGTATGCGAAGCGCACAACAATCCTTCCCCACTTCGCAACGATCGGAAACCCGGGCTTGGTATTGTTCCACAGTTTCTTGGAACACTCGATCCTCGAAGGATATCCTTCCCTTCTTCTGCCGACCGCACTGTTTCTTCATTCAAAAGACCGCGTTCCTGAAGTACCGTCTTCATCCCTTAGTCTTGCCGACCAGTTCAGGTGTATCTCAGCCTGTATCTCCTTCTCGGAAAACCATGCTTTGCCGAATTCCATCACCCCATGTGGTATCATGCATTTCCGGTTTGCCGCCTGGACGAAGATTCATCCTATAAGATTCATCCTATTGGCAACAAGTGCATCCTTTGCCTTGCATGCATGACCGCTGGAGCTGTCGAAGGCGAATACTGCGATATCACTGGGGAAAGTCTTGTTGAAGATGTCGATGGCCTTTTCTGTTTGCTGTACCATCTTGTAGGCATCCCACCAGCCATCATCGCCTTTTCCACTGCCGTATTTGATGATCTCGGTGACATATTCTTTTTTGCCGTGCCGTGGTCATCACGGTAATGCAATCTTCCTTGGGCAGCGCGGAAGAATTCTGAGACCATTATCCCTTTGCCCTTGGACTTGGGCTTCAGCCACCCCGTTCCCGTCTTCTTCCAGCTATAAGAGGAACTATTGTTTGGTTAAACGTGCTTTGGTCGTGAGTTACCAAATCCCGCCGTCGATTTCGGTGATAATGGAATTTTACCACTATTATCGTATTCTCACAGGGTTGCGAAATTTTTCTATTGAAACTCATCAATTATTAAACAATAATACGTCGGAAATAACAGCATTTATACCTTACCTTCATTCTAGCATAGAATACTTTCTCTCGGTACTCTATCACACCCGTGAGGACTTATACCCATCACAGTATCCTTTCTAGTTCCGTCCATAAACCCACCCCATTCTTATCAACCGTCGCTAGGTTGTCTTTTCCGAAATCTCCCTAGTTTTCCCCTCCTTTTGTGAGTCACATGAAACAGTATCAATCACGGCTGACTTCTCACTTTGCAGATACTTGCCTACTGCATCACACTCCTTTTGATGAGGTGTGCCATATGGCGACATTCAAATATTCCCTAATCGCTAAGATAATCCCCTCAAAGAATAGTGACTTTCTCTTGACATGTCTTCCTTGGCGAGGACATGGTGGCGGGAGTTGTTTCTCAAACTAAACCCTTTCTCATTGTCTCAATTGCAAAGCCATACCTCTCTTCACCGGCCGTGCTAAGGCTTCGCTCTACATAACCTAGTCTCACCGCCTTGTTTTTTATTCTTTGTTAGTGTTTCGGTGCTACATCAATAGCAAATCCCGTAGACACCCAACTTGAATAAGCCAATTCCCACTGATTTTTTCCTTCCGGCTTTTCAACCACGATTCCAAGTCGTAGGCTTCTGTCTTGAAATATTGGCAACTGAGAAATGCGTCTTCAAAGTTAGGAGGAATGTAAGGGCGGGCAGGAAACTTTTCAGAGAATTCTATCAAATGAGAAGCTGCGAGTTAGCTGCAGGAACTTGCTCCAAGGTGCTAGGGGTCTCAAACTCAAACTCCGGGAATTCTGTGAGCGCTGATGAAGGTGCAGACATCGAAGCTACATGCAGCGTAATAGGTATACTAGCGCTTAAAGCCTTCTTCTCCTGTGCCTCTCCTTGATTTTCTCTTTATGCTTTTGATAGCTCGTTTTTGCTTATACATCGAGTCTTTGAGTAACCATGCAGTTTTCTCCCCGCTTCCTTCCATCCAAGCTTTGGATTCCCAATTGGGTATCTATCCTCCTCGGTTAGCATCCCTTCACTCGGAGCATCTGATTCCTATCCATCATTTGCCATAGCATCAGTGACTTGAACCTACCCTTTTACCGACTTGGGGCATAGCTCCTCAAATTTAGCGTCACTTTGGGATTGTAATAATAATATACTTAATATGACAGGGATTATGTTAGGAACAGGTATGTACTGGATGTACCTAAAACTGGCCCTGAAGAATTTCCGTATTTGCGGGCTGACGTAACGGACGTCGACCTGGCCAAAAACACCAACATGACCAATGCGAATCCACATATAAATACCAAATTTTGCAACCTTATACTTCAACACCCACAACATATCCTGGTTCCTAATTCGGAAGTTTGTTTGTATATTTATAACTACATATTGAACATGTAAAGGGAGGACCTCTGAATTCCTGCTTCTGGTTAGCTTTGCTGTTTCCGGCTTGGTGGCCCGATACTTCGTACTGTAATCACCGCCTGCCCGCTGACCCAGAACTATAAGAACCGACCTCTCGCTGTTCTAATACTCCTCTCTCCTAACTTCTTCATTTCCCCCGTTTTTTCCTCCTTATTCTGCACTCACCAACACGCCTTCCTCTGCCGTCCTTGATCCCTTTTTGGCCCCCACCTTCCTTTCACCCCTTCTTTCTTTTTTGCGTCGCAAATCGCGGCGGAGCCCTGCTTGTCTCCACCAACACCACCTGAACCACCAGGATCGTATTCGTCCAGTCGACGACTACGAGAGTAACGTTGGGAAATGGCGGTCCTCTTTTCCAAAGAGCGTTTGGCCCGACAAGGAAAACTTGGACAAGGCTGATGACAATCTCAAACTTTCCATAGATTTTGATAACATCCTCACGGAAATTCTCACATGTGCCCCGCCTTCCTCGTGCTCCCGCCTGCCGCCTCTTGAACGAGGAGGCCTGTTCTACCGCTAGCTGGCCCAGGTCTGATTCTGACGTGGCGCTGCTGACCCTGTGCCTACCGCTGCCTTGCCCGCACGACATGTCCAATGGCAGAAATCCCTCATCGACGGTCTTTTCAAGCCCCTCGGCTATGCTGTTGTTGATGATGGCTGTCCGCCTTCAGGGTCACAGATGCAAGGCCTCTAGATACGGTCTCGACCCGGTGAAGGAGGCTGGGCAATTATTTCCCTTGCAATCTCCGGGGCGCACTCAGCTGCGTCATGTGACACATGAGTGTTTGGAAGATGTAGTCCCATGCATATTATTCGTCCGGTTTTGTCGTCGCGGTCCGTTGCACACGTTTGGCGGTATGCATCACGCCGAGAATAGATAATCGATTAGGCACCACTGTTCGACCAACGTCACTCCTCGTCCAGAGCGATTTAACGACTTCCAGCAACGTCTTTTTGGAAAATGCGCAACGGTTCGGTGTATGGGATTGCGTGGCTTTTAGACGCTTCCCGGTTATACCTGGGATGCATTGGCCCACTTGGAATACGAACTTGGGAGGATGATTGATTCTCAGGTATTCATGGAATGCGCCTGGGGTTAGTGTAAGAGATTCACGCATGCGTCGGTTTGTCCGCCACGGTCTGTTCGAGCTTGGTTCCGCTGAATGAAGTTGGGAGTTGGACCGATGTGGCATGTCGACCAGCTGCATGCTGTCTTCACTTGTCAGACAGACTATAAATTCCCGTTACCTCGCACATTGGTGGACAGAGAAAGAACGAAGACTGTCGTCAAGCGTATCTCTTTCCATTCGATTTTTGTGCAACTATGCTTATCGACATGGACCGTCAAATTTCTTACACAGGACCCCTCTCAACTGCTTCTTCAGACCCTCATCTTTTACCCCAAATTAATCCCCTCATTCCACTTCCTCCCGTGCCCTACACGTCCACCTCAAAATCACCCCCTATCACTCCATGAATCATCCCCTCCCACCAAAACCACCTGTTTCCAAGCACTTCATTTCTACAAGCCTCGCACCTCTCTATTCCTCAGTGTCCGGAAACGTAAAGGTGAAAGGCAACAGTGTCGCTGGTGGGAGCATGGACAAGTTGCCCTTAGAAGATACCATCTCCCGTGGCCTGGCAATCGGACCTCTTGTGCACATGCTCGATCAATCCAAGGCCGCTCCCCATATTCAAAGGCTTGTTTTCGCACTCAGGTTTCTCGGGTATATGTAGCTGAAGGGATTTAGATACATCCGATATAGTTCACGGGTGCAAGGACCTTGAATTTATCGGCTGTATGCTCGATGACCTCGATGACCTGCCGCACCCAGATACGTTATTCTCTCTCCTGCGGAGAGACGATACTTCGCACAGTGGCTGCAAAGTTTCGGGAGAGCTTCTAGGATGCAGCTGGAGCCTTCTCGCCCGATATAGCTACGCTGAATAGACATTCCGAGTTTCAACACAGCTCTGGGCCTGGTTCACAAACGGATGAAGTCCATAGCTCTCGAGGGAAAGCCAATAAAGGCGTCTACAATATCAAAAGTACGCCTATATTACTTGGCGAAAGTTCAAGTGTTGCCTATGATAGTTGCGGTGTGGATGACGACAAGCAACGCCCACCAAGGAATGCTGACCCTAACGCACCCCTTCCTTGCAACGCTCATGGCGAGGCTTGCGAGGCTTCGGAGGCGCCGGACTCCGCAAACGATCACCGTGTGAAGTGTCACAAAGGGAACCGGAGACGATCTAACGTTCTTAGCGCAGCCAGCTCATCAAGCAAATTCCGCCCGCGCGTCCCTAACAGACCATGTTGGGACAACCACGGGACCTCGAACAAGAGCAAGGGATAGGGTTGAATCCACTGTACAACTAACTCACGATTCTCGACACACGTGTTGGAAAGCCCAGTTCTACTCGGAAGCAGAAGACAATCTCTTGCGGGATTTAGTATGGCAAGGCCTGAAGTTGAGACGACCTTCTGCCAACGCTTTGCGGGGAGGAATTTGAGGTCGCTGCAGATGCGTTAGTCGAGATATCTGAAGTTCACCGTTCCCTCTCCGTTGACAAGGGGCTCAAAACGGAAGAGATCCTACTGATTAGGAAACCAGATAATTAGTTCCTTTTTGCACATCAAAATCTTGTTTGGAGGGCAAACTACCATGCCATATGGTCCTTTTTTTCGTTTCCACGTTCTCTTTTCCTTTTTTATGCGGTGGTGGTGGTGGTGGAATTCTTTACCCTGATATAGCTGCCTTTTTTTATAGTTAGGTAGAAACCAGTAATACATCACATAAGTATCAAAGAGACTGGTAGTACCCGGTTAAAGCTCCAGTTACCCGAGGACCCATGACGTTACCGCTGTACGAAGAGAACCTAGTGACTGCTAGCATCGCATTTTGACTTACGTTCGTAGGCTAATAATTCACCTCAAATCCGATCGCCTGTGGGCTTATGGTTACAATAGCAACTGAGAGAGCAAATAGTTGGTTGTGGATTACTTCACATATTGGGAAGCTTTCCTATCTCGTAATTGTATTGCATCTCTCTCTGTTCTCGATCAACCTGAGGGCATTTTTCTGAGGGTCAAGGAACTGAAGGGCAATGACTTGAACTATCTATGCGATGGATCTCATACACCAATGAACGCCCATTTTTGACTGAGGGGATGCTTGGTAGCGATGGCTGCGGCGCCGAGCCCGTCTACCAATGATCTGTGCTGCGGGCAAGCCTGCGGCGCTAGTGGCTCAAGCTTTCAACAGAACAGCATTGGCGAGATTTATAATTGGGTCTCAATTCAACTTATTCAAATCGGACTGACCAAAGCATAAACGCAGTCGAGGTAAAGCACTTCGGGATTGGAAGACGCTTGTGGGAGTTATCAAAGACAGGTAGGGGATAACGAAGGAAGAAAATGGAGAGGGATCATCGTTTACTGATTAGGGACCGACTTGGAAACGGAAAAGGCGGAATGAGTTGGCGTAAACTTTGCCTTAGTGACTGAGGGGACCACCAGGAACAACGTGGTTACTCGTGATAAATTCATGGCTGTTGTAATGGAACTGGTTTGCAGTATTGCTCAATACAACTATTCTGACAACTGTTCTAATCGCTTTCCAAGGTTTTTTAAATTCCTTCTGTGACTGTCAAATATGCGCATTGCTTCCTCATATTCATCATGCGAAACCCAACCATCCTTGCCTGCGATTTGTGCTCGCAGACTTTCAAACTCGCTATAAGCACCCGCCCATTCTTGTGCCTGTTGTCGTCCTCCCTTGATTTCTTCTTCGGTAAAAGATATCGGACACGGTATTGTCAAGCCATTTCTCTCAGTTACTTGGCCCCATTTTTCGTATATCTGGATAAGAAGCTCCTTCAAAGGGACTGGGCCGTCGAAAGTGGACTGATTAATGATATGAAATATAAAAGTGGTTGGATCATTATCATTCCTCATAGCATCTATAGCCCTAGCAAGAGGAGTGTTAAATTTCCTTGAAGCCAATTCGTAGAACTTCTTTAGCCTTAGCCTTGCAAGAGCTTCTTTGGCAAACTCTTTTTCCGCTAACGAAAGAGTATCAAAGCTGTCAGGAAGTTCAGGCTGCACAGCACCCCAAGGGTAAGGATCTTCACAATCAACAAACGAAGGGAATCTAGCCTGCAAGAAGAGTGGAGTAGCGTATACTGCCTGCCAATCGATTATACTTGATATTTTTGTCGGATCCATCACATCAACAAAGATGTTATCGAAATGAAGATCATGGTGCATTAAGGTGGGTTGGGTGAGTTCTGCTGTAGGCAAAATATGGGGCAGAATTACTAGAAACTGCTCGAGAAGTTGAATATGCTTATCAGATGTGCTTCGGGTCCCTCCTAAAAGCTCCGATACATCTCGGAACTTGTCAGTTCCAAAATTTCGGACCAAAGACATCTCACGCTTTGCAACTGCAGAAAGGTATTCCTCTGCCGTTCGCCCTTCGCAGAGTTAGTTCACAACGAATCGGTACGAAGAAGCAAGGGGCGGGGAAAGCAACATCATGGCAGCACGTACATGGACCTCTCACACCTTGATTTTGTCTGTCATCAACACAAAATAACCGCTCAGTTGTTGGGCCGAGAACAAACCGTGAGGCTAGCTCCTCTTTAGACCTAGGCAGCTGGGTTGGGCTCACGGCATTCAAGCCGTCCGGGTATGTTTCCTTGTAGTATAAACTACCATGTCCTGCAAACTTAGTGTCTACGAGTCTCTTTTCAATTTGTACCAAACTCTTCACTAGGGCAAAGCGCTGTCTTTCGGACAATGTGGTCCAAACTTTGCTCAACTGGTGGCCTTTCACTTTCTCCATCAGGATGTACTCTGCGCCCACTAAGTTTGGTTGCGACGGCGAGCTCCAGGACAGGACTTTAGGGACAGGGATATCAAGCACGTTACGAAGCTAGAATGAGTTATCCGATGGATCAGTGAGCTGAGACTCGAAGAGCACTTGTATAGAACCACATACAAAGTCAAGACTTGCAACTTCGCTGGAAACCACGAGATTAGGATGGCCAGCATTTGGATTCGGGATTCTTGCTAAGATCTCCCGGCCACCCTCCATTTTCAGAGTAAACACTTTGTTATAGAGTCCCTCTGGAAGCTTGGTTATCCCAACGCATCGAGTACCGAGCACTCGAGAGGCAGATTGCTCAAGCGCTTGAACATTGAATTCGATGTATCGTCTTCTCAATTGACTCTGTTCATCATACAGCCAACGGCCAGAAGTATAGCAGAAAAGGTCGTTCTTCGTTTCGGGAGGATCGCCAGTGGTTCCTGGGCAATTAAATCCTCGAGGAAATTGGTGACCCATAACTGGCATGTATAGATTTCCTTGTCTTTTTGTAAGCCGGTTGAATAATTTAGAGAGTTTATTGAGGTCTCCCACCATAATTTCTTGTAATAGCAGTGCTCAAAATAAGGATAGACCAATTTAGAACACTGAAGGAGTGAGAAGTATGTGTTGACCGTCCGTCGTGTGGTATCAGGGCATAAATGTTCCGTTCCGCTTATGCATTGCACCAGAGACTAGTCGTTCTGGGGTACTTTCAATATGACAGGGTACGCTGCGCCAAAGATGCACAGAGCGCTACCACCATGCATTGCGTTGACAAGCAATGGGACGCCCAATGTGGTATTTGGGAAGACCCTGGCGGCGCGCACCGCGATTGGTAGATGCCGTTGGGAAACCCAAAAACCAAATTGGGAGGACATGAACCCCAGCACAGCCATCATACACATGACGACGTATCACTTGGTCCCAAGGCATTTGATTTGCCGCCGCGTTTCATGTCGAGATCCTTGGATTGCACGGCATGGTATTATTGGTACCTTTTTCGACGTGAGAGCAGTCGTTAATCCGAATTCGTTTCGAGGAAACTTCTGCCTAGGCGATAGGAATTTGACCCAAAGTACAAATAGGTGAGGAACCTTTCAAGCCGAGTCTGACTCTTCCATCAAGCCTCAGCCTTGACCAGCGCATGTCTAGCGATGTAGGTTTATTACTTCACAAGTTTGGAGGAACCTATCTGCTAACCGAGATAGATATTCTGCTTCGGAATCAGCAAAGATGGGCGCTATCAAAGATGCACTGCAATCTCTTCGACGGCGAGTTTTGGCAACATCCTCAAGCAGGCAAAAACTTCTTCGACGTAGAGTTATACCGGCCCAAAATCATGACAGTTCGATTGGTATACGAATTGACAGAGGCATGCAAGTGGAAAGCCGCATTAAAATCTACGCTCAGCCGAATAAAAACGCCTCCAACAGAACAATACGAGAATTAGCCAACAAAGACAGCCATCAGAACCTTGCAGAAACTTGGATCGATACCGAGGATCCCATCGATGATTCAACAGTTGATAAGGTATTTGACGCCCTGGAAGCAAGTGCCAAAGAGAAAGGCCATGCTTAAGTGATGAAAACTTGATATCATGCCTGATGTTGAACCTCAATTTGTCAGTCAAATCGCTTCAACAACCGAATGCCATGGCTTGTTGCTTTTCCGTAGCATCTTCCAGCCTTTCTCACACAGTAATACTAGTCGGCTTTTGTGTATTAACATTGAGTTAATGCTTGTGAGGTTCATCCCCTCCAACTTGCTTTTAGTTTGGTGGAGAATGGATGTCTAAATGAAGGTAAGGGTTACTATATAAATTACCACTAAGGTATGACCTAGCGTCATAGATGGAGGGGTCAACTACCTGTATTGGCGGTTTGACCACATTAACCAATTACATACCAAGAAGCCTCAATCATGTGTGCTTGGGAGCAGGTCCGGCCAAAGTCTATGCTATTTATTTCAAGTGGTTCGGCTCTGGATCTCGTTATTTTTTCCAACTTGAGACGAGCTGTCTGCCACATACACACAAGGTGTTCCATGTTATGGCGTATCAAGCAACAAATCAATGGCAATGTCCTTATTGTTCATCGACCTTTGCGTCGTGCGAAGATACAAACTTCACCTTCAACCAAATAGGGACAGCTGTTCCCACTTCACTTGTTGCTAGTGCTAACCGTCAACAGCAAATTGTCCTTGACCTGTTCCACCAACTCTTCACACTTTTACTGACATCTAACTGTCAAGATGTTCGCCCTTCCGGGGATCAGCCGACAGCAAAACATATGAATGATAGACCGTCAGATATTAGTCCAAAACTCTTAACTGAGAAATCGAACAGTAAAGAGCAGGATTCGCGATGTCCTCACATCAATTGCATCGAGAGGCTTCCTTTTAGTAAAGAACCCACATGATCCGCCACTATAAGTCTCGTTAGTTATGAGCCCGTCTTCAAGTACCAAGATTCTAATGACTCGATAGATGTGCCCTGCAACACGGACTGTATATGCGGTGTTCTTAATCGTGTTGACACATTCGAGAAACATGTCACCGCTTGTCCTGTGGTTTCAAAATCCGGCCATAAGGAGGCAGTTAACTTAAAGAAACAAATCACCGGACTGACACTGGACCATCTCAATAAGGAGGAGCAAAGACCGGCACCTCTTTCTCGTAGGTTACAAAATTTTCCAAATTTTATTCGAGGAAACATCGGTTAATCGATTAATAGAGCCGACTTACTCAGGAAAAGAAGGGCCGAGCAAAAGTGCCAAGAAGAGAGAACGGAAATCTTCCCAATAGGTCACTCAGCTTGAAATGTCGAACGAGCAGGTTAACGTTGGTGGCTCCTGCCTCACATATAAATAAATAAGTGGTTGGTAAAGGTACCTTCATACAAGCCTTTTTATGCCATGGCCTCTACTAATGATTCCAGATGAGCCTCCAAACTCTGCAGTAGACCATCAAGGCTTACCCATGGTGCTGCAAGTGGGCCTAGTCAACAACCCCACGCAAAAAGAACCAGACACTCCACATCTATCTCAGCTCGGAATCGACATTTTGCCATCAACAGATACTATGGGTAGAAGTTCGCTACTATAATACCAAGTCGAACCGGGACGTGTCGCTTCCGGGGGTTTTCCAGAGCAATGGGTATCCTCAGCGATAACGCTAATTTACAGAAAGTAGTCTAAAAAGAGAGAAACTTGCGTATTGTTGCTCCTGATAATGCGTCACAGATACTCTTACTGTGTTTTCGACGATCCCAAGCAAAGTATACTTCGTAAGCCAGGAGAATGCACGATCCTCCATTGCCCTTGACTACGGGGTCCTGACGTGCAATTCTAGCATCAAAAACAACGACTGCTCCTTCTTCCCGAAGTATCTCCGCTATAGAAGTCGCCACCTCCCTCTGTTATATGGGTCCCCTCGCATAGTAAAGAAAATCCGGTTCCCGGTTTCACAATGATCAAGACAGTATATTTCCCGGGCCTAATGCTAGGTTCGTATATGCTCGAGTGTTCTGAAATATCGTGGAAGTGAACAAACCAGGATTAGCGCGTTGCTTGCCCTGGAGGGGTTGGATTTCATGTTTTAAAATGCTTGATGCAGCAATAGCGTCACAATCACTATTCCACTAGAGGTGTGTTTGACGATTAACCCGACGAATGACGGTTTTCGGTTCAAGATGTTTCTGGAGATTCTCGATAAGGCGCAGGTCTATTCTTCCAGCAATGGCAACTCCAGAATTTTTTAGGTCATCGTCCAGTTCAAGGTTACCTTGAGACATGGCTAAACGATGAGGATATCGGTTGTTTGAAGAGATGTTGCTCGCAAGTGATATAAAATCGAACTTTTAAGGATGCTACCCCGCCATTGTATTAGCGCGCTTGTCAGGTAGGGATGCACCATTCTCGATTCACTCAACAAAAGAATTTCCAGTCACAATGACGTGGCAGGGAGAAGCGGACTGAGAATTCCATTTGGCACGTGTCGTCATATGATCAAATAATCAAGTTGTGTGTTCCGGAAGGTTAAAACACTGCGAGTAAGCACTAACTGCCAGTAGCTTTCTATTAGTAGAATAAACAACCACATAGACAGATTGTCGGGAATCCCATTAATTAGACATTGGAGCTTAAGCGTAACCTAACTGTATACTGGATCTAAGCTGCTGATATTCTTGGACTCGGAGATAGCGAATAATGCATGGTACTGGAGTTGTGCCCTACACATCAATAAAGTTTAGAATATTTACCGCCTTTCAATTCATCCTCTCTGATTTATGTCAGAAAATTGACCGGTTTCCCATCCACGTAGCAAGATACTTGACTCGTTTTCCTTGTGGGATTTCCAATTTCAGCCCTTGTACCAATACAGAGGAATGCTATTGGAATTTTATGAGAGCAAAGCGACAGTAGTGTTAAGGTTTTTCGGGATAGTTATGTTGGAAGATCCCCGTACGATCCAACATGTTCGAGGTCTCCATCGCGCACCCGGCGGCGCAATTTCATACAACTAGGCACGATCGAGACCATGACCATGCATCCTGCGGCACATCTGGAGAGGGGGAGCGATGTATCGCGCTGAAAGGGTGCATATTGGTTCTCTGGACGGTAGACATAAGGAGGCATGTGTTCCTCAGGCCTCCTTCAATCTTGAACATTATTGACACTCAGACCTTCAGTTCATCATAGTGACGTGTTCTATACTATACCAACCCTATTCTCAATCAATTGCCCATCATGGCATCTTTCCAAAAGACAATCACTGCGCCTCCCTCTCCATATCTTCGGATGACGCCTCCTGACAGCCCACCGTGGGAATTGTCTTTGCGGAACATGTCTTTGCGGAACACGGACAAGGATGGCCTCAAGCACCTCGTCGATGCCAAACGGGCGTTTTCCGAGGCGCTTTCATCTTCCCCATGTCCCAGTCATCGTACCTTGCCAAAGCCCTGAAATGATCCCTTCGCTAAAGATCGACATTGGCGAGCTGGAACCAGTCATAGCCGACCTGGTCAAAAAAGCTTTGTCCGACCCCGCCTCATGGCCCGGTAGGCCGCCACCTTCTCCCTTCCTTTCCATCGGACCCTCCACACCGCCACTTAATGCAGATGAACTAGAGAAGCGGTTGGTAGAGGCCACTGATAAGGGAAGTCAGTCTGACTGTACCGACATTGAAGATGCCCCATCGCCAGGTATTTCCGAGGCCTGCGAGGCCAGGTTCAAAAAGGTTATGGAAATGTATGGCTTCAGGATTCTTGCATAGCTACCAGTTACAGCTGACAACCGAATAGCTAGGACAAAGATAACTCCAAGTACAAGATCGTAGAATCGATCGAACCTGAAGTGGAGGACATGGATAATTATGTATTCGTCGTTCGCAAGCACATAGGTACGTACACAGTACGCTTCAGCAAGAGACAGTGCCTCACAGGGTCCAGATGATAAATCCAAGAAATCGACGACATACATCGATGTGAAGTCAGTGGTTCTGCGCGACGTCCTGCGAGAAGTGTTGAGGGATGTGAAGGCGATCAGCCTGATAGAAAACAAACTATCGGTAAGTGAGTCACTGCCAGGGACAAATGCTAGAGGCTAATTTGAGGACGAATTGAGTAGATTATCTTGTTTCATTTCTTGCCGGAGCTGAATTCCAAGCTTGACATGTTAACTGGGGCAATCCTCACTGCCACTGATGCGGAAGCCGCGATGCGGGTGACGAGACCACGCAGAAGGGGGTGACATATTATAAGTTGGAATGTCGATAAGTTACCTGGATTATCGGACAGTTGTTTGGTGAGGCTGGGATCGAGCTAGGTATCGTCAAGTTTCGCGGATCCAAACCGACACACACCCTCGAAGCATTTCCGCTGTGCTACCGGTCCGAAAACAGGACCAGCAGAACCTTTGAGAAATGTGGGCGCGAATTCTGTAAACTTATTAGTACGGATTCTAACAGCACCCCTGGTACTGTTATTCGACACTGTAGAGGAAGTACCTTCATCATGAAGAATAGCAAGGCGATTGAACTGAATATCGACAGTCGTGTTGCAATCGACGGCGCCTTCTTTCGCGAAATGGAGCCCAATTACCGCCGACCGCGCGTCTCCGACAGTTGGAAAGACAACTCCAATAGTATTGTCTTTTCATTCTGCACTAAGGAACGTCGAATTTGAGAGTCTGAAAAGCAACGGAAAGAGGGTGGAGCTGATGGCAGGTGTTGACTTCCTCATCTGTTGCCCCACAGTCCGTTGCTTCAGTTTCAATCAGAAATTGTTCTGTAAGTCACGTGTGGAGATACGCGAATCTGTCGCTGACTGATTCCAGTGGAATGCGCTGCCTGTGATTTGCAGGATATGAATGCTTCCTTTGACCGCTTACAAATCCCTGATGATACCCGACGCATCCTATTATCAATAACGACCTCTTGTTTGTGTAGCAATGGTGGAGTGGTCTTTGATTACTTCATTAAAGGGAAAGGGCGAGGTCTAAATGTCCTTATCCTATGTTATCCAGGTTCTCCGATATTGATTTAACTAATACGGAACGGATACAGTGGCATGCCGGGTTGGCAAGACATTTACTGTTAAGGCAACGGTGGAGCGATTCCAGACCCCTCTTTATTTGGTAGGCAAAGCGGTCCAATAAGGCCTTTCAACTCCATACTCACTAAGTAGGTTTCGGCTGGCGAATTAATGGCCGACCATGGCGACCCCCTGCAACTGGATCTGGCGCTTGATCGGATCTTTAAAATAGCAAAGCATTTCAACACGATCCTTCTTATCGATGAAGCAGATGTATTCATGGAGAATCGCTTCTCGTACCAGAGTAACCACAACCGCCTAGTTACCGTTTTCTTTCGGAAACTTCTCTTAAAAAACTGTTTATGAACCCAGCTTTTCAGCAGCCTTACCCGTCTTCCTGCGTCATCTACTTCAATTCTCATTCATCTGCCTCTCCCACTGATCCGTGCAGCCTTACTAACCAGGCCCAATACCCTTTATAACTGACAGCCATCGTCCTATTGGGCTGGTTCGAAGTCCTTGTCTGCTATATGACTTGGTGTTGGGTACTAGATGGCCTGAAGAGATCAGCTTTTAGCTATAAATTGCCATTGATGAAGGAAAGCCCAAACCCCAGCGCAGAGGTGCATTCGGTATTGAAGAACCCCTGTCAATATTCTCAACATGTATTGAGAATATTGATTTTTTCAGTATTGACTTCTCAATATAGGGGTCTTCAATATTGAGAACATTGAAAATATTGAGGACGTAGAAGCATGCTATGGATGGTAGTCTTTTTGTCTTTTTGTGGGCTGCTACCTTGTGTTCTCCCTTGTGCTATATTATTATATGGTAACTATAGAAAATTTGACCAACACTCCCCTCCTTTCCCTCCTCCCTTAGGAAAGCAGTGGC
>JAHQZX020000082.1:0-17162 GCA_019804575.2 Pseudotulostoma volvatum | reverse complement strand
AGCAGCCCTCTTTGGAGGTGAAGCAGGGATTTGGGCCCGTTGTGCAGCGAACCCCTGTCTAGCGGCTTTGAGGTGACAGGCTTGCTTTCGGAACCGACAATCGCGTATCCGTACTTGGAACAAGTAGAAATTAGGCGTCTAACCATTCCTTATTATCCAGTTCACTCGAGTGACCGGTCAATGGCGGCAACGGCATACTCTTCGGCTTCGGATTCCTCGCTGTGGATTCCAATTATAAAACCAGCTTCTTGTCTCCTCCCTCGGGGATATTGCCAACTATTACAATATAGCCGTGCACATTTTACAAAAAATATTTAACGATTTATAATCTGTATATTCCACACTAGGCACTAAAATAACTTTATACCGCCTCAAAAAAATTTACGGACGTTGATATTCGGATCCCTCCCGGATAGGTGCAGAGGTTCTTGGGGGTCAGATTTGCCTTCGGACATTGCGGCAATCTGACTTTGGGGAACTGCTGGGCATTGAAGGGCAATGGTTAAGGCCTCAGGGTGAATCTCGCCTTCATCGTCATCGGGATCGGATTGTCGGTTCGAGCATGTCTTGACTGGGTCCCAAGATCGGCCAACTTTTGGCGGTAGAGCTCTTCGTCAAGGGCCAATGGCGCTCTTCGTAATCGTTACGTGGGAGCTATCCATGGCTTTCTACACTGCGTTCTTTTAGGGCTCCGTTGGCGGTCGACCTCGATGCGCATCTTCTCAATATCTAGTAAGTACCTTTATGAGGGCATGTTTACGTTGGGAGGCAAACATGCCCTAAGTACCGTTATCTGAGTAGCTCAGACTCGTCGAAAAAAAAAAATCTGTTAATTTCTTAGTTATTTCGGTCGGGATTTTTTTTCGCAGAAGAAAGTTGGCGTGGACCGCTAAGCGCACAAGCGCCCGTAGCCGAAAACTCCGCGTCGAGAGAGGCCCCGGTTGGCTGGAGACGGTGGTGCGGCGGACCATGCTCTACCGACCCGGATCTACCAGGATTTAGAACATTTTAATTAATCGGTCCATCATTGCTAAGATTTATAATGAAGTTATTCATCTAACCATAGGTATCTATTAGTATTGGTCTCACGGGCGCTTCTCTTCATGATATTCCCAACGCTAGGCCTTCCTCCTGCCTGCCTGCCTTGGTCTTCGCTCTCTCTCGGACGGACATTCAACCATTGATAACTTTCCTAATATAATATGTGTTGAACGACTCACCCGGAGCACCAGCGAGCGATCACGAAGGCTTATAATAATCACTGTATGGGCTAGGGAAACATCCGACTTCTCATATGCTTTTATTATATCATATATAGAATAAGGTACCACGAAAATCGATATACATCCTAACGTATAATAGTATAAAAGTGTCAAGTATGTCCTCGACGTAAGGCACTGATCGATATTCTGCCATGTACGTACCGTCGTGAAGTTGGCGAGTGCCAATCATGCTTAACAAGAAACGCAGAGCCAATGATAATTAGCAGTTGTGTGTTGAATGAACATGGTGATAAAGTAGCAGGATTGGTACAAACAATGCTACTTTTAGTGTGTCTAAAAACCGAAACAAAACCTGGATATTCTTGTTCCTATATGATGGTGTTCAAAACATCTTAACGACGCTAAAACCCTCGCATGGTCCTATGATGTCAAGTCTGAAAGTGGTCGGTCGGCTTGCAGGCGGCTATTGCCTGTTGGCACTAGTTCCTGCAGGTATCATTATCAAGTAAGTATTTGCCTATTCATCCGAATCCTCACCGGTATAGTTACATCCTAGGGCTAGGGCAACGCATCTCACTACTATGATAGTCTAATGACATAGATATCTTGCCTGGAAAGTTGCTAAACATCGGATCGAGCCACTGCAAGCGAAGAATGACTATCTTATGTTGTCATGTAACCGAAAAAGGTATTTATTATGAAGTAGCTTGAAGTATTATATAATGTGTTGGGAGAGAAATAAGAGTCAAAAGAGGTGGGTGGGTGGTTATGGTCTTCCCAGAGGTTCCAAGTCTTCCCCGTAGATGATGATATTGGAATTCTAGCCTACGCTTGCATGTACATGCAGGACAAGTAAAACAAGTGTCTTGGAAAAAAGACAGGTCAAAGAAAGAAAACCACCCCATTGATATCAGCCTAAAATGACAGACAGTAAATAAATAATTTTGTACTTTCCAATCGTTGGGGAAGGCACCTTGTTAGTCAGAATGTTAGAACTCTCACTTTGCCCTCGCTATTACCAGCTCCTCTAATTTTGCAATGCTCCTTGGCAAATACCTCTCAACTCCATACTTCTCAAGATAGTCCCTCTCCTCAATCAAATCACTCAACGCAACGCTGACCCAGTCCTCCGCCTTCTCCCTCCGTTCCCGTCTGGCCTGCCGTCGACCCTTCTCCCACGTCAGCTTCTGGCGGTACATCTGGTTCCATTGCTGCTTGTTTGGTCTCCCAGTCTTGAACACACCAACATCCGCATCCTCGGGCGTCCACCGCCTGAGAATGTCGGGCGATTGGGGTGTTAGACCGGCTGGCTTCTCCCGCACCTCAATTAGCGGCAGAAGAGTTTCATCCAGAAGCTTGAAAGTTGGGGTGCTTTTGTCGCATGTGGTGCCGCACATTTTGCACGTAGCGTCGAGGTCGGTGTGTGACGCATCGGCCATACTAAGCAACAAGTTGATGGCAAGGGTGGTGTCCGTCTCAGCTAGCCGCTTGAGGATGCCTACTGGCGGACACGGCGTTGCTGGCGGCTGTAATTGCCGTGCTGTTGGGATTCATGCTCTTAACCACCTTGTCTAGTTCATCCACACGCTTGTCAAGAGCTTTAAGCGTATCGGTGTAGAGCTTCTTGGCCTCCTTCGAGCCCGTAGCGGTGATCTTTTCCGTAGATGGTGCGGATTTAGCTTTCTTGGGCCTCTTCGAGGGTTTGGGGGCTTGTTCGCTCTCATTATTAGAACCCTGAGGCTCTTTACCGTTTCCCATGTTCTGTTTAACCCGTCGTGTCCTAGACGCTTTCGAAGGTTTAGAGGCCTTGTCATTTTCCTTATTGAAGCCCTGAGCGTCTTCACCGCGTTCGACGTTCCGCTTAGCTTGTCGCGTCCTGGGCGCTTTCAAGGGTGCAGGGGCATGGCCAATTTCCTTGTCAGAGCCCTGAACGTCTTCGCCGTATTCTACGTTCTGCTTGGCCCGTCGTGCCCTTGGCGCTTTCAAGGGTCTGGGAGCTGGCTCACTTTCCTTATCAGAGCCCTGAGCCTCTTCGTCGTATTCAACGTTCTGCTTGCGCTTGACTGCCCTGACTCGCCTTGGACTGTTTGCGGAGCCCATCTTGGATAATTGTAGTGGGGATGGTAGAGATAGCTTCTAGGAATAGTAGAAGGGACAAATTGGGGGAGTATGTATCATATATCATAGAGGAATTGAATGTTTGGCGATGAAAACTCAAGGTAGGTTTTCGGTACGCTCAACCAGGAATATGTACACACGTGACACTGACCTTGAAATTATTATGATATGATAATACCTACTGAGCCCTTTTGGGCGCTATTCTTCCAAGGCTTTGGTGCCTCTAGCTGACTCCTGAGGTGCCGGGGCCTACGTAGCCTGACACCATGGCGCCAGCCACAGAGCAGCTTCCGGATTTTGTCAACTGTTAGAATGGTGCTTTCCCTTTGTTGACCCCTTTCCACTAACCGCAGTTCTTACGGCCCTCCGACAATAGCGTATCTCCCTGATACACCGCCCACCCGTCGCCTGTGCTTCCCGCTTTGTTTGTAGGGCCGTCGAAGTATGCCCACACTTCTGAATGCGGGGCTAACAGCCTCCGCTTCCTTGTCGAGTGGCCTATCAGGAGGCGGTAGGGGCAAGGCCCAGTTATATCTGAGGTACTGTGCTGGCAAGATCGACTTAGGCAGCATCTCAAGGATCTAGTCTACCTTACTGCCGAAGCAGAAAAAGCGTGAGATATATGTCGGGTCGAGCTGGGCCATCCGAATCGCTTCGCCTATGGGAGATTAAGACATAGCTCAACGGAGAAAACCGTACTATAACTGTGCTAATACTATGTAGAGCTATCATTAGAGAGTCGTGTGTAGCTCAGAACCAATCATGTACCGAACCTGCCGCTTCAAAGGGCCTCATGTAACTGGACCATAAGGAGAGTTTACTAATCGTCCACTAGTCAACTCAAATGCTTGGAAGGCAATAAGGAAAATGCACCGAAAATACAAGCTGTGAAGAAACTGATATGTAGGACTCTAAAAGTTCATTGAATCTGTATAGTCTGCCATAGCCGAGAAGGCTGCATCTAAACTTGAATAAATAATAACAATAACTTAATAGTACAAGTCAAGGCCCCACGAAAGGGATCAAGAGCAAGATAATATTAATACTAATGTACAGAACGAAGTTAATCCAGAGGTCTACGAGAGCGAGCCTTCTCTTTCATTGCTTCAACACAATCAAATTGATGATAGTGAGCTTTCTGCGCCTGAATGCTCCTCTGCCAGTGACTTGGACGATGCATCCTCTTGTGATGAAGTGAATAAGGAGGATGATACTGATGATGAACCTATGACCAAAGCTGGAAGTATAAAGGACATCACACAAAACTCATTTTCACTCAGGTGGACACCTAAAGCAGGCAATCACCTTCCTAAACCATATGGAAGCGGATACAGGGCCACAGAAGATCGCCAGAACAAACGAGAAACGGAGCGCCGTTAAGAAGCTTCCGGGCATTACTCGATCGAAGCCTTGTTTCAAAGGCAACTTGATATCAATACAAGTCATAAACAAAACAATGCGCGGCGGGTTATGGAGCATGGTAATCCCTCTGGTTTGTCAGGCAAAGAATCTGCTAAGCTAGAGGCTTCGAAAGATTTGCAACGCCTAGTCGAAATACGAACCGAACAATTGGCAAAATATGGATGTGTTCTCCCCAAGAACAGAAGTTTTTTCCAGCGCCACTTGATGGTTCTTAATTTCCTTTGGATACAAGGGCGATGGGATAAGCTTCCAGGTATCTGTCGAGAATTGGCGCTGCTAGTCGCTTCTAGTGAGAAGAAAGGTGGAATTTATGCACGAAGGATTGTGCAGTGGGGCGTCACAGCGTATTATTCCAGCAAGGAAATGGTCACCAAACGGATGAAGGAGATTTAAAGGTTCGATTCTTAGATGAAATTCATCGCCAAGCTTCTGCTACGCATCCTGGAAGGAAGAAGACGGCAAAATTAGTTAAATATGGGTCTTATTGGACAGGAATGGATAAGGATATTGCCCGATATGTAAACAATTCTCGAACCTGCAAAAGAATTCACACCCCAAAAGACTTACCGCCTGGACTTTTAAATCACTTGCCTATCCCAGACCGCCCTTGGTGACATGTTGCAATGGATTTCCAGTCATTTCCCAGAGACAAGCATGAATTTGATGCGGTTTGGGTAGCGATAGACCGATTCGGCAAATGACTATCTCAATCCCTTGCCACAAGACCACTATGGCCAAAGACATGGCAAGGATGTCTGTAGAGCATGTCTACCGTCATAAAGGAGCCCCGGAAACCATAGTTTCGGACCGAGGACCACAATTCATATCTAACTTTTGGGATGAATTCTGCAGGATCATTGCTGCCAAACTAAAGTTACCTATAGCCAGACATCCTCAGACCGACGGCCAAACTGAAATCATGAACCATATGGCACAACGTCTACGTCCCTATGTGGATCGCTTCTAGGACGACTGGTCTGAATGGCTTCTCATTATCGACTTCGCTGGAGGGTCGGTAGAACATGAACCAATAAGGACATCGCCATTTATGGTTGGGTGTGGATATGAACCTCGTGTTTCATCTGACTGGAAGGAGTTACCTACCGACACCTCCCCAAAGGAAAGACTAAACTATAAACAAGCGATAACAATGACTTGCCGAGTGGATGAGATATGGAGGTTTGCCCACGACTCGATAGCTAAAGTCCAGGAACGACAGAAGAAACAAGCCGACAAACAGAGGAGAGAGATCAATTTTGATGTCGGGGATGTAGTTTGCATTGCAATGAAGAATTGGAAAACTGTAAAAGTTAGACTCTCAGATGGCTGGGCCTTACGAGATTCTAGAAAAAGTGGGGAACGCATTTAGGGTTGATCTACCTGCCTCTATGAAAATCCTTCCAAGATTCTCAATCGATAAGCTACGAAAGAATCCCGACGACCCTTTGCCGGGATAGATACAGGATCCCGCCTTCCCGACTTTCATCAATGGAGAGCATGAATGGGAAGTTGAGAAGATCCTAAACGCTCGCATCTCCAGGAATCGAATTGAATATAAGGTTAAATGGGTTGGAGAAGATGATGATCCCACATGGTATTTAGCTAGAAATTTTATCGGTGCTCCACATAAATTTCGTGAATTTCATGACAACTATCTCAACCTCTCTGGGCCCCCAATGCGTTTATCTCACTGGCTGAAGTGTTGAGAAGACAGCACTGAATATGAGGAGATAGCCACGACGATTTATCATTGAATGCGCCTAGGGGCAGGCGCATCGCTTGAGGAGGGGTGGTGTAACAAGCCTAACACGTCAGTTACGAGTATTTTACCGCCTAGCCTACTTATATGCGCACTTCTTTTCCTTTCTTTTCTCTCTCATCTTAGTATTCTTGTGTATAGTTGGCTATTATGTATGAATACAATATCATTTAGTTCTGCGTTGTCACAATTGCCAATAATAATAATAATCCATGGCAGACTTGGACTCTTATAAGACTGCTTAATTCGTCTGCAATTATGTTAGAGAGAAACGACACGACATGGATGGAGAAATTTGAGATGTCAATTCTTTCATGCGGCAAAGATAGTGATGACGATCCCGATACAGTTCAAAAAAGCCCTGGGATGCGTTCTAGAACTGCAAGGAATTGGCTTCGGCGACTTTGATACCGGCAGCAAGAGGTGAGAAAAGGTGTTTTCATTGAGGCCAGGTGTCGTCGAGCGCCGCAAGCGCTTCCTGGAGCAGATGAAGAAACTTTCCCTTTATCTTATCGAATTTACACCAGATAGAAAGATCGAGGACAAGACTTACCCCGTGGATTGTGAAGTTGGTGGCTTGAATAAGAGACTCATGATTATCACCACTCACGATGAGAGCGTATTTTCTGCGAATAATGGAAAACATTATGCTTAGGTTGCTAAAGGCAGTGCTTTCCTTCACCCCGAAGGGAAAGGGGAAGGAATTATGGTTTCGGATTTCCTGCTACCTTGGTCTCGCCTCGACCTCCTCTCGCTCCCACAAGCCTGCCAGGAGGAGCTTCTAAACTCTGGGATACCGCTGGAGGCAGCAATTCTTTTCGAATTCGGCAAGAAAGATGGATACCGGGATGGGAAAATGCTTCTCAGTCAAGCAGTCGGTAAGGCCCTTCTATAGCGGAAGCATTGCACTCCGACTATAGTTTCTTGTTCTTTTTGATAATGCAACTAGCCATTTCATTTACGTAGATGATGCTCTTCAGGCCCATAAGATGAATAAGAAAGATGGGGGACAACAGCCATTTCTACGGAATCGCTGGTTTGATGTTGAAGGTATTAGGCATGTACAGGAAATGTCTTATATGCACACGGATCCTTTAACAGGGGATCAAGACCATATGCAACAAGCTATTGAACGAGTCTTGAAAGGGAGAAGGCT
Organism: Pseudotulostoma volvatum; assembly: GCA_019804575.2. Classification (NCBI taxonomy): domain Eukaryota; kingdom Fungi; phylum Ascomycota; class Eurotiomycetes; order Eurotiales; family Elaphomycetaceae; genus Pseudotulostoma; species Pseudotulostoma volvatum. The sequence goes on along the minus strand of JAHQZX020000082.1, from coordinate 9,484 downwards.
CTGGCCAGCCTTGGAGATGCGCAGATGATAATTGCAGCAATAAGAATGATTTTTGTTATGTTGATCCTACTGAACGGGTTCATTATGCTCTGGATTATGCTTAGCATGAAGCCTGGGCTAACGCGACCGTGTGTGGAGAAGCCACAGTCGGTGCCCCTTCAATCAAAATTTACCATTGCCTCCGAAGAATATAAGGGCTAGTAAACAAAGTATTTCGAATTTCTAATAAATTAACTGCCACGCGACAGACCAAGTCGGTTATGGAGCAAATAATGGAGATGCAGATGCAGCAGACTATGGCAGATTCCATGGCTAATATGCAGAGAACCCGGGAAATTCGTAAGCAGATGGCACTTTTGCAACAAGGAAACCCCTTTAGTTTAACAGACTTCCCTTCACGACTGCCGCTATCTCAGAGTATGTTCCCTCAGCCCATAACGTCTCATGTATCACAGCCTGCGTCCTGATTACGCACTGCGCATAATATTCCCCGGGCTCTAGCTCTGATTTCCCAAGCATATCAGACAGCGACTCCACCTAGATCGTCGTCCAAGAGCTATACGATCTCAAGCCCGATAAATATGGGGGAGAATGACGCAGTTATCTTATTGGAATTCTTCAACACCTAGGCAGAAGACATGGCGGTAGGCACGGAGAATTGCCGAAGACCAACCATAGAGTATCTCCCTATCTGAAGCAAATGGAACACACAATACAGCAATACACGTAGCGTGTCTGAATTTTTATACAGAGAAACGACCGCACATTCTCTCTATAATTGCCATATGTACTGGAAAGAACCAAAGGTGTTATAGCTCGGACGAAGGAAATAGTATGTGAGGCAGCGGGTGCTGACTTTACCACTATACCACAACGCCAAAAGGCCCAATGGATGACTTGGTAGGTCATCCAGTCAGCGTACTATATGTCAGGTGCCTGACATAGTACTAGCCTCCTATCCAATTCGAGCATATGCTCGATATTGCCATCCTGTCTTCTCGTTGAAGATTGATTCGTCAATGAAGACGATACTATCCGCATGGAAATGTTTTATGTCCTCTAGGTAGGCCTCATGCAATGTCTCACTGCGGGTTAATGGTATATGCCGGAGCTCCTTTGTCCATTTGTTTCCCTTTAAAAGCTGGGAGACCGTAGACCGACTGACAACAACGCCTCGCTCATTCCACAACCAGCATACTGTCTCAGCTTGTTGTCTCCACCCCTCGCAAAGAAGTCATTCAAAAAGAGCATTTTTATCCGCAGTTGTCAACTTAGAAGGTGGTTCTCTTGAAGAGTTCGATAATCCGGACGTAAAAGACTTCCGTGTAGCATCAAATTGCATTTAGCTGAGTAGACTGTCGACAGAGAGATCTTGCACTCTTTCACGATTTCTTCTGGTTTCAATGTCAAAAGAAGATATCGAAGAACCTGTGCGTGTATATGTGGTTGAAGGCCTCGGGGTCCTCTTGTAGATTCGTAGAAGCTAGAGGATTCATCTACAGAAAACTCAAGAACCCGTGAACACAACTTCGGAATAATGGATTAGCCGCAAAGAATTGGTAGGCATTAACCTCAGAACTAATTACCAACGTATGAAATATAAAGATGTGGTGAATTTGTGGGTGGAAATGCTAGGAATACACTGGAGTAGTGGCCGGCTACATTGTTTGGTGTTTTCTATGCCAAGAGTTTCTCCGATTTTTGCATACGCTAGCTAAATTATGAGACGATAACATGATTAGATTATGATGATGATTAATTATGATGCGGTAATAAAATAAAATTGTATCCAATAGGATTGCTTTAAAATTCAACCATACCTGTCATATTCCCGTTCCCGCTTCTACTTCTACACAAGACAGCACAGAAGTTTCTAGATATGGTTGCATCGCTTTTTTGCGCCTTGGAAACAAGCTGGATCTTCACTTTCTATATTAAGGTAATCGCTTCGTGGGGCGGATCATCAATATCCTCTATCTCTATTCCCATCGCCCGTCAATTTGGCTACCATACCTTGAAGGGATTCCTTTTCGTATTATTGAAGTATCTCCCCTTGCCTACTAGTAACTGTGTGGTATGCTCTCTTACTACGTGGTAGCTACCCTTTCTACCTTTGCGAGCCTGCTTATTCGCATGCTTATACTCTCCCGGTGATGTTGTTATCTCAAAAGCTAATAAATATTATATTGGTAGATTGTCCTCTCAAAGGAAAGGAAGATTAGACGCCGTTGCTGATGAAGATGCCGCGGCCGGTGCCGGCATTCCTCTCATACATCTATGTAGGAGCTGCGTTCTAAGGTGATGAAGTTCCTCTACAGAACCTTCCCCGGAGCAGGGCAAGATTTCAATGTCCATCCTGGATTAATTACATCGCTGCCTCGCACCATTACTGGCCATCCATCGTGGTTTCATGGCACTAAATTATGTTCTTAGAGGCATACTGGATCATTGGATGGGATATCTCGCTGAATGATATCGCAACCAAGCCGATTACTGCTCACCCTGAGATGATCTGGTTCGCTGGCCACTGCCGTTTCTATGTGATTATGGCGAAGACCTAGACCTTGGCTTTTCTAGGAACTCCACGGAGCTCACGGGTAATTCCCCTTGTTATATGCCAATATCACCGGTACTAAGAAGGGGGGAGCATCCGCTCCCAAGGAATCTAGAAGATGCACGGAAGGAGCTTCTTCACGGGCTGGACAACCGAGCCTGTTACTTTCTGGACGGTAAAAGAGGGAGCATAAATAATACAACAGCTTAGTTCAGCCGAAAAGACTAAGCTGTTGACTCAGCTGCGAACATTGTATAATCCCGATATTGCTCAACATCAACAACCATATTTAGTTGAGCAAGCCAAGCTTCGGAAGTTAATTTTTTAGCACCATACCAGCAGCCAAACCGTCAGTCAGATAAACCAGTCAAGGAATGGTAGAGAAACCTTGAAGCCTCAACCGAGCTAACTTATCTCGGATGAAGATATAGTGAGAGTAGGGCATAGAGAGGTTATGAGAACGAAATATGTTGATTGGCCGACTGGATGACCTAAAAAATGGCTAGAGGAATGGCAAAATCTTGCATGGGAAGAAATTCCTAGAGCGCAGCAAGTTTGCAACCGACTTATTGCTCATGGTAGTTTGAAGGAGTGGGGTATCTACAGAGTTTCCTTGGAATTCAAACAAGCATGGGATTAAAGAACTATCAGAAGTGGTATGAAGATGGCCGGTTAGGACCCGGATCACCAGAGCAACGGGTCCCTTTGGTGGGATGGGAGCTGCTGAATGATGCATCTTAGGCAGTACCAACTATTTCTCCAACTTCATCTAAAACACGAAGGCGATCTATCATAGCATTGGTACCCATGAGGACACATCAAATTCTTTCCCTCCATCCATGCCCTCATGCCAATCGGCATTCTGTGTCGCAAGTCCGTTCCTGGTTTTGTCAGTTTCTCTACCTCCTGTAACATGGCGGTAGATCTCGCCTTCTACGCTTGTTACTCGATGAGTTCTCATGGCTATCGGTGTTAAATCGTTTTCATGATATAGATAGATGAAGCATGGGAAACAACTGGTATAGTGGTACTGCCTCCCCTCCTCGGTAGCTCCGGTCCCATCAAAGCGGTGAAGGCAGCTTTTGTGAACCATTTTAACGGTTTTTTCGGGTCCTCCAGTCGGCCAATAAACATATTTTGTGCTCATAGTTATCTCACTATGCTTCGCCCTCACTACATCTTGCATTTGAGCATCAGTTGGCTTAGTTGAGGCTTCAAGGCTTCTCAACCACTCCCTGACTGGTTTATCTGACTGAAGATGCGACTGGTTGGCTGCTGGAACGGTGCTAAAAATTAACTTTCGAAGCTTAGCTTCCTCGTTGACGTTGGGCAAAGGTCGGCATTGTATATAACGTTCGAAGCTGGGTGAGCGGGGTATCTTCTAACGAGTTGAGCTGTTATGCTGTTTGCGCTCCCTCTTTTGCTGTCGGGAAAGCAACAGGTTCAGACACCAAGAATTCAGAGGGTGCCCAAGCTAGGTCGAAGCACCTCCAAAGGTTACCTGGAGCGAATCATTTTATACATGGGAGCTATGAATGATAAATACCTGGCCCTTCAAGGATGATATTGTTTGTGCGTCCATGTTGTGCCGTAGATAAGTATCGAGATGAATTGAGTAGACAAATATGATTCCCAAATTCAAATGCTAACGGGCTCATAATTATTAAATAGTAAATGAATAATGGTAATTGCAACTATATAGATTTATCTGTTGAGAATGTTCTCTATTTACACCGGAAAAGGGAAGGCTTGTTTATATTCCTCTTTCATTATCACACGGTTTGGCATATTCCGTTCTAAATTAATCTATAGAAAATGTAAACAACAGGATAGTCAGGCGATAGAAACCAAAGATCGTGCGGGCATCATGTTTATCCTGTGATATAAAGAGGCGGTTAGATAATTATTCTAGTAGCAGATTTAAATTTTAGCTTACCCAAAGTTGATGTCTCACTGGTCTCCCAAAAAAATAGACATATCTCGAAATTTTGTTTGAATCAATCCCAGCGGCTCGGCTGCTCATTTGGAAAGGCTCTTGATCGTGATATCTCCCCAAGTTCAACAATGCCCTGAATTTGCCAATCTTGACAAAGAATTGGGTGTTGGGGTCGAATCAAAACGTGGAGATCTTCGGTACAGCCGGTGGCATAGCTAGGCAATTATCAATTCCTTCATCTTATTTCTAGGCGGTCTTGTGGGGTTGTGGTAGGTGATGGGCTGAGCTGCATGACCTGGAATCCGGATCCATAAGTGCAAGCCGAAAGCCCCAGCCAGGAGTCCAATAAGATTAATCCACAAGAGATCTTTTCTAATTAATAAGAGGACTAGAACATTGCCTTATGGCGTAAGTATAGTAGAATCATAGCCGTTGAGGAGTTCTAATAATGCTCTGTATCATAACTAAAGGCCATCGCAATACACGTAATAAATTGTCAATCCTCACATTGTAACGGAAGTCTCGTTTTTGACGGCCGAATCATCTGATTCTACAATAAGCCCCAAGCGTCGAGCCCAGTCTTTCCGTCCCGTTTCTTGGATCAATTCATCGGCTAGATCTCGCCGCCGGTAGTATCTTTTTGGCTGACCTTTGACTGTGATCTTTCGTCCGTACATATACATTGCCGTCATGGTAGCATTAGACAGAGAGAGAAATCCCGCAGAAACGACAAAAAGCGCAAGAAGGATCAGTTGTCCAAAAGTGTCGATATTGCTCACTAGAGCGGTGTTAATATAGACCAGCACCGTAGCCAAAGCTGTTATGGATTCTTCCACCATCGTTCGGTCTCGCCACCACTGGCCCGAAGTCACGGCTTTAAGATCGTCAACTTCTCCCTGCAACCGGATCCAACAATCTCCGCTAAGCAGGATGAGTAAGTCCCCTCGGACCCCGGGCTCTGAAGCGCCTTTCCACCCTATGTCGCTGGCCCGTCGGCGGATTACAACCACATTGCAAAGACGTGCAAATATGAGGACCAGAAGACAGAAAACACCCCACCATTCTTGAATATAGATGAAAGAGATCAATACTGCGGGAGAGGCACAGACGGCCGCCCAATAAAACAGGAAAGGTACCCAATCCGGGGTGGAAGAATGGGACGACCGAGGGTGGTTGAAAAGCCCCTTCAAACTTGTCAATCCCCACTTGCGTGTCTGGCCCTCCTTTCTCTTGGTGCTCTTTGAAGGCAAAGCTACTTCTAGAGTAACCAAATGACCCGTTATACCCTTACTTCGCAGGAAGTGAACAGTAGCGGGATTTTCCACACGGAATACGTATCCTGACGTGAGCGCCGCTACCGCTGGATACTCCCCGCCATTCAACTCTGGTGCCGACTGCTGTCGATGCAGTCCCGGGCAGAGTACAAGCATGTCAGGATAGATGGAAGTGCCGGTCAAAATGGTCCGTCGAGCAATCGTCGTGATTTCGGCGACCGCAACGAATCCGGCCGCATCCAGGGATACATTCGGAAGGAAATTATTCATCTTCGAAAGTGGTTGAAAAGGCTGGTTTTGATTTCGGGGCACTATAAGGAACTGTTGACAAGGCCTGAGCTCGATGTTCTTTTTACACTTCGCGGGAAAAGGCGATTGCTCACGATATTCGGTATATACATAAGGTTGTTTTTGGCGTTCCTTGTTTTTAATACGGCACCTTTACTCCAAAGGCCAGCTGATCAACGTACTACATACACTTGTTAGGATATATATAGTTACTAACAAATGATATAGCAGTTATTTGGACAAATGGTATATTACCGAATTCCCTGCGATTTACATTCAAAGAAAGCAGGGATGTTTGATATATAATTAATGCTAGAAGGGTTTCATGGGCCATACTGGAATAGCAGACCAGTATGTGTTCACGTCGTGAAAACTCTGCTGTCGCGATCGGCGTCATACTGCATGCAAGTGACGTAGGACTTAGGCTGCGCACCACAGCACTGCCCCAATTTTCTCCCACCAACTTTGCCTAGGTCAATTTCTATCACAATTACAGACTTCAACTGGTCCCGGAGAATTATGAACGTTCAAGGCAGATCACATAATTTATCACAGTACTAAAGCATTTAGCGTACGTATATACTGTACATGGTTAGTTATTGTTACTACAGAAAACCGGAGTGATTCGTAGCATATTCTATATAACTATTCGATTTTATCTCCTCAAGTCCTGGTCATGACTTAAAAAGGATATAAGACTGCTTCCCTGCATAGTATTAATACTAAAAACCACTAGTATTATGGTGGCGGAATCTCAAAACTTGCCCTGAAAACCAACACAACGCCAGCAATAATAACGCCACCCCAACCCATGAAATAAAGACTCTGAAAGCATCATTTCGGAGGAAAATGGTTACTTTACAAATTGTTGCTTTGAAATTTTAAATTCTGCTTCGCGGGCCTGAGTTATTATTGATTAAACAGCACGTGATTTTGGTGAGAGGATTTCAATTGAACCCTCTCGACCCTTCCGAGAACCCAGTACGTCACGTGATCACGTGATATCATGCCCAGAAATCAGTTGGATCATTGGTCATCACTACGGGCCAGATGTCCCTGAAGACGTTCCTCAATCTCACACTTCTGGGACATGAAACCTGGCTGCGATGAAAGAAGCTGCCGAGCGCAACACTCTGAAATATGTGTCAATATCAACAGATTATAAGAGAAGGGGCTGATCTCACTATTTAAATTGCACTTGGAAGGCAAGCTCTCGCAGTCTTTACACCCTTACAGGGCTCTACAGGTCTTGTCTCTTGCGTTGCTCCTCGTTCTAATCCGACTTGATTTGGAAGAGAACCTCCTTCATTACTGTAATAGTGGCTATTCAATGTTTTATCAAACTGTATGTAAGAGACATATAATGGACAAACCTGTATGATGAGGCTCTCAATCCTTTCTCTGCTCCCTGTTCCAGCTCAAGGTCGCCTCAGAATCGGTAGAGGATGGATGTGTACCATTCTCCCGTGATTCCCCGGCTTCGAAACTCGACCCCAAGCTCAATTGGTCAGAGTCAGACTCATCAGAATCAAGATCAGTCTCATCAGACTCATAATCGGTATCAGAACAAGAGATCTCGGAATCTTGCTCCTCCAATCTTGCCTTTTTCCGCCGAGAGCATCCCGGGCCTAAGCGTCTAAGATGGACTGTTCGCTTATTTGGACGAGTCATGTTTGGGTTTCCTTAGATGCAAAAACATAGAGCAGTAGCCATTTGGCTCGGATTCTCTTTCTTTTTCACTTTGTCGGGGCTTCCCACTACTAATGCTACCTGATTACTAATCAGACAAAAATTGAACCCTTAGGGCAAGTTTTAAGATCCACCATAACAGTATTAACGTATTTTCGCCATTACCACCGATTTTTGTACTCTGGGCCACATATATAAGATTAGCTTTATGAAAGCGCAATTAACTCATAATAAATAATTTATTACGTACGACATCCTAAGAAGGTGGGGGGCTTCAAGTTATTATTAGGGAACGATATGCTATGATAGCAGAAAGTTATATACTTTATTCAAGTCACGAGGTATACTCCCTAGCTTGTCAGTTCGCTCAGCTGTTAGCCGGCCACGTAACTTGTTGCGGAGCAGGTTAACGATAGAGAGCCGGTCCGATGGTACCGAGTTAGCGATTATCGATGCCAATCTTCCAGCAAGGGGACCTATTGATCATAAGCAACGGTAGTTAGCGATCATTTATGCTAACGTGATAACCGAAAACGAGAGTTGCTTCCCATACGCCTTTTCTATATGCATCCGAAGGATATCTTCGGTGACGTAGAGAAAGTGGAGACAATTGATCAAAACCTGCTGAAACCACCCAATTTTCATGATGTCGCCGATGAGTAGCCGCAGGCCAGGAGCGTCACACCCAAGCGAGAAAAATGGTTGTATTCTTTCCTCTGTAATAAAACCCTCATAGCCTTGCGCTGCGTTGTACATGTATCCGTCAATATGGCATTCAACTTATTGAAATTGCCGCCTGATATCTGACGAAGTCAATTCGTATTCCATTCGCTGTTGAGCATGTCACATCGAATAGCTTCGGATTCGATGCAAAAAGCGCCAAGTACTCTAACGCGAACACAAATATTCTAAACACATTGATGCCAAACACTTATCAATTCATTCGCGATAATACTGAGCTGTTCGGAAGAAGAGATATAAGGTGCGATCTTTGCGCAAGTATCCTAATAGCACACCGTATTTTCATACTAGTTAGTAACCAACGGTCCAAAAATCCAAATGAAGTAGTAGCACATTTCTTACCATCAAGGAGCTTTGTGGTTATCCTCTTTTGAGATGGAAATTTGACACCGCCATAGATTATGGAAGCCTTGATGTTTCGTATCGAAGGCATCATCAAAAGGCAGGCCATCATCTATATAAGTACGTTGCTTCTGGATCTTGAGCATTGGTGGTGGAGAAATAGCATTAATTGATCGATATTGTCGCCTGTTTTTTTTTTTTTTTCCTTCGTGCAAGTTGTTGCCGTTTTTGTCTTAGTTTTCTCCTGGTATGATGCGCAACCAATCAGAGCTCGAGCGCTTCTGCCCGCATGAAAGACATTCTGCAGTAGTTATCTTGCGTCGCTTAAATTCTCAAATGAAAGCACATTCTCGATAGCGGGCCAACTGTGCTTTGATATTGTGGAAGTTAATAAAAAAAAAAATAGTTATATATAACTAGTTATCATATTAGGAGAGAAAGCATAAAGGGTTTCCTTGGCGTTGCCCGTGACTACGAGGTGGCCTCTGGTCCGTGCATGATAATTTGTTCTTCTATCGTCGTAATTTCCCGTAACGAACAGGGAAAATCTAAGGACCCCCCCTCCGGATAACCACCACCCCCCCCCCCCACCTCACTTTACCAACTTGGTTCTAGCCCTGCGCTGTATTTTGGTTACGCCTTGAATACCAGAATAATCTG
>JAHQZX020000081.1:0-17171 GCA_019804575.2 Pseudotulostoma volvatum | reverse complement strand
AATCATATCGGCTCTTTGGTGACATACGTCATCGACTTTCCGATATCCCTGAATGCATAAATCCTTTATTCCAACAGAAGGAGCATGAGACTGATCTCCCTCTCCTTGCACCTATAGCTTTTGACCTATTTCAATACCTGCGATGAGTAGTGAGGTGGAACGGATCTTCTCAGCGGCCAAAAAGCTGATTACTGATAAGCGAAATTGCTTGGGATCAGAGGTTGTGGAGGCATGCGAGACCCAAAGGCACCGGCTAAAGGCAGATCTTGTAAATTCTTTATTTTATTTTGATATAGTAGCTACATTAGATCGTGTCGGTATAATGGGTGGAATCACGTTGACTGGGAGCCTTAGCGGTGATTAGTCAGCACCACACTGTAAATAATTCCTCTCCATAGCAGTCCCCTTTAGAAAAATAGACACCAGCAATAATAGTATAATATAGATTATACTGTTGCATGTCTCACTTCGGTACGTGAACGTACTGACAGATCGTAATCATTTACTATTTCTACACGTAGGCATACCATCTAGGGGGCATACAGCTTGCCCGAAGACACCAAAAGATACGCTAGACCATTAGAAAATCCATTACTGTTATACTGTAAATAGCAAGTCAGTCTAAAGCTAGCAGCTACCAGGCCTGATTAATTAGAACTCGGCCGATTACATCAATTACCTAGTACATGTAGTATGATTGCTTGTAATTGGACTATCATAATTTGTACATGCCCAAGAGATGAATATCTTTGTAATGCATAACTTCTAGTCTAGTTAACAATTATATAATGTGCTGGTATCTCTCCTCGCTTAGACGCTAAGCTGTGCCATGGCTGCATTAGGGCTGCACTAGTGAAACCTTTCATTTGTTCAGTGTTTGCAGCCAATCGGAGCTATGTGGTCCGTGCATCACTGTTGGCGGGCTGTGATTGAGTCGGTCGGGAGCATGTCGTATGCTAGCTTCTTAGATCTCGATGGTAAGACTCCTCTGGGTATTTGATCATGTAATGATTCACGTGCGGGTTTGATCGCTACGGATAAATACTAAAGCCTCTGGACTTACAACTTGTTATACTAGTAATCTATTCTAGTCGCTATAGCGGAGTTAACCGGACACCGTTTCGGGTAATGATGCGATTAAGAAATTGCCAGAGGTGCATAGAGAGGATTTCGGGTTTCGGCCCCGGAGGGCAAAAATGGGATGGATACCTTGCGATTAATATTCTTCTCAAGCTAGCTAACTAAGGAATTTATAACTTCAAGCCATTATAGCCAGTGCACCTGGGTGAAGGCTGCACTAGCTCCCTTGTAACTAGCAGCGTATCCTTACAATTGGTCGCTTGTACATACATTATTGGCTAGCTGTCAAACTGTACCCAGCAGTGGATAGTTACAAACTTTGATTCGGATTTTGACTAATACTTGTTGCGGCCAATGTGCGCGGCTTAGCATTCTATACTATTAGTAGTTGTGGCACAGCCAATATGTAAATTGGCTGCTGTTGCTAGCTATAGAGAACTATGATGGCTATAAACGCGGCATCTGGGAAGGTTTTTCTTTGCTGCGATCAATACATCCCGCATAGCTGGCTTCTGCGGGGAACCGGTTTTCACTTGTAGGGTGAAATAGAGGATTCTTAACGATCGAGAATCTTGCTGTAAATCGAGAACACTGTGAACAGCAATATCATCAGATTTGGCAAATATTAATACAGTTGTGAAAGACAGAAAGGCGTCGCCCGCTAAGGGGGTAATCGACATGACGCTACTCTGTCTCGTCCAACTTGAATTTCGGATAGTTATTCCCACTATGATGCTGATCAGAGTCTATCCCAAGCCACTGTGCTCGGCGAAGCATTAGATAGGTAGAGTCACAGCGGGTTCGAACGTCCTGGGGAGAGAGTGACTTTTTTTGACAAGACAAGGGACGGCTGAAATTGAAGGTATGGCACTTATGAAGCGCTAAGCTCTGCAACTACCAGTCCGGCTCAATCCAGTAATCCCTCCAAGCTCCGCGTTCAGCATCCTTAAACTTGTCAATGCTTCCTTCAACTCCGTTCGGACCCACAGTCCAAACACCACTTTCAACTAGCTCTGTCCATCTGTCCAACAAACGCTCCAGCCTCTGAGCTCGCCAACCATCGCCTCCGAAAGGCTTAAAGCCGTGCTGAAACAATCCCGCAATAGAGTCCGCTTCACCTAGAATCTGTCCATCACTCTGCCTGGGCCCGCTTGCACCATGTCGATCTTCCTTGAACGCAAATGGGAGAATGAGTCGGAATCCCTCCTCTGCATTGTCAACTCCAGACCGTTGAATAGGCTCACTGTATAGCCCAGCTAGCACTGAGTGATCACCTTTGGGAACCCTGAAGGGCCTAAAGAATGGATTCAAAGACATGTGTATATTATCACAGTCAAAGTTTGCCCTGTTGTTGGTGGCACGGAATATGAGCACTGGAGGAATTACCTCACTACCTTCGGATGAGGCGTCAATAGTTGTGAAGGATTGTGTAGACACAAACGCGGAGGCGTCATGGGGCACCAGCAATCCAGGGGCGATAAACTTGAAACGAGGTGTTCGAACACGAGTCAAGAGATCACGGACAAAACAGGACTTTGGAATTGAAGCAGCATCTAGATCTTCATCGCTGAGAAGGGATGAATTCTTATCTGGGAGAAGCCAGGATGAACTCATACGTGATTCAATTGCGGTGGTAAGCCTGCTCCACGCCATGACCGTGCTGTCTACTAGTGGCTGACTGTATGAATGGTATCTCCACGGCCCAAATTTTTCATTCGGTACATCTTCCGTGGATGCGGTGATTTTGGCAATCCGAATCATCTCGATCCAGTTACTCAGAACGGTCTCGAGTGGATGCCATAGATCCGCGTGATCCTCGACCGGTTGGATAAAATCATGATCATCAATCCCGAGTGCTAAAGTCGCCCTGTGTTTCTTTTGATCATAAAGCAACCCATCCGGGTGTGAGCATAGTTCAATGTGGGTCCGATATAACGTCAAGATCCGTCGTCCCTCGTCTGAGTGCTGATGGGTTCTCCACATGTCAGATGGGGGCATGATACCACTGACCCAAAAGAAGAAAGGAAGATCATCCACGTCGTAAATGTTTTCCAGAAATGCGATGAGTGACGGGTCAAGATGTTGTCGAATCTCGTCTGCTTCGTCGCCGTAGCGGTCAAAGAATGAGCGGCGATCAAGATCTTCCAAGAGACGCCCATCGGCAACCCAAGCATACTGGACGATATAATTGTGAAGGAAGGCGCAACGGACGTGGTCCAAGGCGTCATCACTGCGTGGAGGGTTAGTAGCTGTCACAAGGTAGTTAGCGATATCGGGAAGTTGAGAGTAATCTATCTTGGATGTATAGAGGATGGGTTTTGGACGGTAGAGATATGCGACCGCTGCCAGAAGGATTACAATGGGGACAAGCTCGCGCGGGATGAAAAGAGTGGCCATGCGAAGTGTTAGGCCGATGAAAGAGCCTTCTACTGTAGTAGTTGTATTAATGAGTTGAACTGAAAGTTGTATCTGTAAGGGGCTACAGCTTGGGTTAGGCAAATGGGGTACCAATAGAGTAGTACGAGTAGTACTAATAAGTACGATTCACCAAACTCGCGCATGCAGGCAGGGCTTATCATAGATTCATTAGGGGAGATAGCAGGGTATATCTGGGCCAAAAAAAAAACAGCTGGGTAGTTCTATCCAGTCTAGACCTAAGGTTACTAGACCAGTAAGTACAGTAGTCGGGGTATCATATGATAGAAACAAACTAGCAGTTACTTATTTATCATATGTGCGTATAGACCTTAGTGTAGTGTATATATTACTATAGTAGTGCTAGGCGATTTTTGCCAAACTCATTTCTAAACTAACGAATAATAATGATGGCGTGTGATTAGATATGATTTGCACAAGATCCCCGCTTCTGCGGACTTGGGCACGATCGTGATAGGGATTTCGCGACCGCCCCGCAGTGGCTGACACTATATTAATAGCGCATTTCTCTATCTGCAGTTGGGGACGTACAAAAAGTGTGCCTGTGTTACATACTCATACTCCACCCAGATTGAAGAAGAGCTGGGCCCTAGCTATATCGGGCCCTAGCGCAGCTGGGGTCATATAAGTGGGGAGATCTTTCTCCCGAAAGTATGATCATTATATCTCAGTTAGCGACCCGGGCGGCAGTTCTCTATATGTAGATGCTAGGTTGGCCATGCCAGCCAGAGTAGAAGGATGCTCAGGCCCATCAGGGTGCTGGACGTTCCTGTTTTTCTTGTCTCTATCACCTCAACCTCCGCTTTTCCGCCTCCCCGCATTGTCCCTGATTCCGGTAGGTAGATCCTAGGTCAGCCATGTTAGCTAAGGTGTCCGGATGCTTAATCCCAAGTACTATCTTGAATGTCTCCATCACTTCAAACTCCAGCTTCTCCGCCTCCGTCTATCGCCCCTGATTCCGAAAGGTGGATGCTATCCACGCCATACCATCAAGTATCTCTTTATCATTAGTGTTAAGGTTGTTCTTCCTCTTCTCAAAAAGCTCCTCAAAAAACATCTCCGCTTCATTATATCTTCCATCCCTATAAATGCATTGTGCAGCCTTCTTGATCAAAGATTTCCCGACCCGTATATCGATTTGGAGCTCCTTATTTTGCAGGATAGACAGAGGATGAGGCAAGTACTCCCACCATAATCTGGTTTTCATGCTCATCATACGGGAAGACGGTCTCCAACAGATTGCCTGGATTAACCGCCCATCGCTCAAGCATCCCTCTGTTTCTCGACCGGTTTCTTGTCGCGAGAGGCGAAGACTTACAGCCTTGCTATCCGCTTGTCCTATAATGAATGAATAAGGCCCAGTGCGTTTTGTTGTTGGACCGCTGAATGATCCAGTGGAACAAGTGACCCGGGGATATCCCGCAGATCGATAAACGACATGAATGATAGGTAGTCAGCAGCCAAAGTATTTAACATCTGAATTTGATAGATAGGAATAAGCCATGTGATAGCCACTGGGCTTTTTATCTCTGCATATCTCCATTCATCCTTGAAGTCTTGGCTCAATAATTCGACCACCACATTTTCCTGTTTTCGAAGGAGCGAGAGATAAGTGGAGGGAGATGTAACTAGCGGCCTGTACGATAGCTAATGGCAGATAGCTGAGTTGGTGTAGGAGTTGAGTGGACGTTTCATTGCCATTGACCAGGTTCTTATGAATTAATGGCGCTTTTAATAAGTCTACGGCCATCTTATCGTCCATCTGGGGAATATTGATAACCACCGGGCCAACTAATTACTAACCTAGTTACCAGCTGACGATTTCGGGTAGTGAAGAGAACGAAACCGTTTCTACTATATGGAATGTAAGTCTTAAGCGCCGGTGATGAGCCGGATGTTATCCATATGTTCATGTCATCCGCATTGTCGACAATTAGTAACTCAATCTTTTCTATACTGGTCGCGGTGATCTAAAAGATGGAACATTCTAGTCTCTTATCTCGGGCCCGGTAGGCTAGTTCTAGCGCAATTAGCGTCGTTTTTCCTACTTCCCCATTTTTCGTACCTGGTCAGATTCCTCGCTCAAGATCTTCTCTTCCAACTGAACGACTTCATCGTGGCGCCCCGGAATAGAGGGTTCCGCTCAAATGGCACCATCTTAGCAAGCTTTTTAAGATGTCTAATTCTTCGATTCACAGGAACAACCGAGTGAAGTATTTTCGTAGAAGCTGCCGCCGTCAGATCAGCATAGCCTTGCCACAGCATGTTTTTATGTGAATCAGAGTAGTCACAAATTCCCTAAATGACATGATCTGCTTCCATTTGGAGCTTGTGGTTCTCGGTGAACTGGCTAAGGGCTGGAAAATAAAATTCGGAGATAAGGAGAAGAAATATGTATGTCCAGTCGATACGTAGCATCATACTAACCATTACTGCATTATTACTTCGCTTGGCAGATGGAGACCTCAGGCGACAGTCGATATTAATGCCATGCCCGAGTCCCGACCTCGAGTTTAGAAAGGGCTCAGATAACCAGGTCATTAGTATAAACTCAGTTCTTATAGTAGTGGCATTAGCATGATACTTTACTAGACAGCACTTACTCCGGCTGTCAGTTCAATACTTGCAGTGTTTAACATCGTCGTACATACATACATTAGAATACATTATTGAGGGAGCTTGCGACAAGTTCTGCTGTTGTGGACATTAAACTACAACAACCGTGCTTGCCATAACGCCCATATTGACCCACAGGGATTACACTGTCGCTTGGATTTGTGCACTGCTGCTGGAGGGTGCCACCGCCAAAGTGGTGCTTGATAAGACCCATCCTCAGCTCTCACAACCCGCAGGTGATGACAAGGTATATATA
The DNA here is from genome assembly GCA_019804575.2 of Pseudotulostoma volvatum. Taxonomy (NCBI): domain Eukaryota; kingdom Fungi; phylum Ascomycota; class Eurotiomycetes; order Eurotiales; family Elaphomycetaceae; genus Pseudotulostoma; species Pseudotulostoma volvatum. The sequence continues at coordinate 10,783 of JAHQZX020000081.1, read as the reverse complement.
GCATGCTGGGAGAGATTTCGGTTCGGGTCACAATATCGTCATATTTTGGGATATATGGTACGGCCTCCACCGCGACTGTAACTGCCGAAATGCTAATCACATTTCCCTTCACTCAGCTTGGCTTGATGGTCGAAATTGGGGGAGGCGTTCCAAGTACGAGGCATGGGGGTACCGGAGTAGTGCAATATGACACCGGGAACACAGTTGCCGGCGGAGTGTTCCAACGGGTTGGCAATGATGAATCAGTCCCCGCAAGTGCTTTAAAATGCGATCGCTCGAATACATGCAGATGGAGAAGCGCACAGAAATCGATGTATTGTGGAGGTGATATCGAATGTACTCGACATAAATGCGGAGCTAAAGGCTCGGCGTGGCATGCATGCCCCGGAATGTATTGAGGCTAGAATTTCTTCATCCATGCTCGAAGGCCGAAATAGAATCATCCTCCGATTCACTAGTACATGCTAAATTAATCTCATCCGGGCTGGGGACTCGAAGTTGCCAGGATTGCTGTTAAACATTTTTATCTTCGGGTTGGATTTGCTGGGGGCCTGGTCCAGTATCGATATCCTTGAGGAATGTCTCCATTGACACGCTCGCTAATCATGTACGGGCCAGTTTAATGTACCCTACATACTGTACTGCGACTATCACCTGAGCTTGGACTCGCAATTTAGTACATAGTTGCTCATGATCACAGAAAGGTCTGCATCTAAACCTACCTACCTTAATTCTCCTTAACATATGGTATCATAGTTACATAAAGCCATCAAAATAGAGGAATCAATCATTTCTCTTCAAAGATTCCTTCTTCAGATCCTCCACCAGTATTCTCGTCGTCGGTTGATTCTGTGATACATTTCTTCGCTTCGGCCATGCCCAAATAGTTCCGAAAATTGGTGTGCTTAACGCGACTCAAAGGTTTCGTAGGGCATCAGCAGGCCGATTGATTTTAACCATCAATCCATTTGAACTCGACAAGACCTTTCTCAACAGCATCGCAAGCGGACGGAGAAACATCTATTGTTTATCCATTTAGTAGTCGGAGAGTACCCAGCTTTAATAACAATATCCAGCGCATCGGCACTGTCACTCTAAATCATTACTGGCCCGGGCTTCTCTAAGCCAATGGCTATGGTCAGCTTCTTCAACCATAATACTTCTCTGACAGCTGCCGAAAGAGCACTGAACTCAGCAATGGTACTTGATGTCACTATGAAAGTTTGCTTCTTTGAAGACCAACGAATAGGCGCGCTTATGAATATTGCAAGGTACGACTCGGTTGATTTGCCATCCTCATTATTAGCATAAGATGAACCAACATAAATAGTAAGTCCTTCATGTGGCTTGACTCCTAGGACGATTCCTAGCTGTCGTCACCCTTTTAGATATCAAAGCAGATTCTCATGCTCTCACCAGTGATGTTCGAGTTCGAACATTTCTTTCGGAGGCGAGAAACCGCATAAGTGGTGTCAGGGCGTGTTTTTGTTGCTAGCCAATTTAATCAGCCGATAATATGTTAATATTTAAATGTGTCCACTGAAGTACGCTGCCGCAGATAGCCGTGGAGTTTGCGTGTGACATCCCTATGATCAGGAATTCGGTATAGTTTCGGAGAACTTGGAACTTGATTCTTACCTGGGATGGTAGCAGTTTAGTCCGTGCGCCATCGACGGTGGCATGAGAGAAAAAGGATATACCTGGGTTGAAGTAGACCATGCCTCCTGGATCCAGAGCCAAACGCTTTTAGGAGCTTGGTGCTTTAAAGTTGGATATGTAGGTGAGATGGAGTGAGTAGGTAGGAAGATTGGGCTCTGTGTATTCTAATAGGGGCGAGGGCTGTAAAATTTCTATTGTAATCGATGGGAAGCGAGAGTCGTAAAACGAGCGACACAAGAGAGGCAATCGTTCTTGGATCACAGGGAACTCGATAGAAAGAACCAATTGATATTCTACGTCTCCTTCGGCCTTTTATCTATTATAGCCATCCTTTTGCACACGAAATGCACAGTGGCCTCGCACCGGAATACCAAGGTTGTGGTTCTTTATAAACAGTTCGGCCGTATAGCCTAGCATGGTATTATATAACTCGAACTTGGGGTATCATGATCGGAAGCTTCGATCATATTGACCATTGATATGTGGTACGGCTGCGCACAATATAAACTAAATAAATTGACTCACTAAACCTCTCCATTGATTAATTTTTCCATTTTTCCTCCTCTCGACTCTCTGCCAGGGATCGGCCCTACTTTTTGCTGCTTCACTCTCTTTGCTCCCAGTCTCTTCGTTCCATTCTGCGCTTGCCAAATTGCGCCGCCATCTCTGCCACTGAATAAAAGCGCATCTTGCCTATCGGTTCTTGACCCCCGCCTAGGTGATGATCACGCTCTGCTTTCCAGGCCTTGTATGACGCTTTTTCTGTTCGTTCGGCCGATTTATCATCGGTATGGATGTAGGGATCATAATTACAAAATTCCCAGATTCGCAGCTGGCGTTCGAATCCGACGTTTGGGCAGATCAGTGACCGCGACTCACGTGCCATTGAAAGAGCTGAAGCGTAGGACAGAGAGAAACGGCGCATCACTGTGGGTGGTAATAATAATTTATACGCACGGGGATTTAAGCAAATTCAAAATACTAGCCATTAGTCGAAGAGATAGGTAAGCTTACAGTAAGCGATAATGAACGCACCCGATCGGGAAATGCCTTGGGAACAATGAACCAGGACTCCTCCCGCTGAGCGTAGCTGCTTTTCGTGCACGCCCTCGCTTTCCATAGCAGTTTGGTGTTGCAATAGGGCTGCGTCGATCCAGTCACAAATATCTCCTAAATGGCAGATAATATCTTCAAAAGGGTCATCGTCGATGTCAATGTGTTTGACTACAGGCTTCACTACTTGATCTGCCGAATCAAACCGGGGGACGTCCTCCAAGCGCGTCACGGACACAATGTGAGTGATGTTGAACGACCGCAAAACAGATAAAGACCGCGCCGCAAAACGGCTGTTGATCGGGTCATAATTATTAGCCTGAGGAACAGAACAGATATTTACCGAACAAGCTATTGGTTGCAGAATAGTCCTTACTTGCTGATAAAAAGCCCCGGAACATTTTTAATTCGAGAAATACCTATATTCTCCAATGATTCCATTGTAGTGATTGCTACTATGAATCTGTGATATCTTGACCTTCAGTATGAAATCAGACAAGGAGGGAAAATATCATTGTTGCCTTGACTACATGTTACTAAATAAATAAGTACTACTCCCGCCCCCCCCTCAACCGATCGGTCTAAGCCTATTTTGGGTGGTACCCCTGCTTGTTGGTTGTTTAACTTGAAATAAAGACGAGCAAAGAGAAGGTCTAATAATAATTCTTAAAGATTGGACCGTCATGTTTAGTACATTATAGCGTTCCTTTTCAGGATTAATCTACTGATTATTCTATTTTAGGTTTAGTTTTTGGAATTTTGACCTGGCTGCCGTCCCGTCTGAGCTTCTTGTCGGATCTTACTTTTAGCGTCTTGGCTATATATACTATGGTGGACATTCAAATCCAATACAAAAGTGTTTGGTTCACCATTTTCAAAGCTACGCAACGCCACACCACCACATGAAAAACGAAATCAGAGACTGTAACTCTATATATATAACTGGTTTAAGAATAAAGTTATAGAAAGATATATTAAAAAATCATAAGGGGGAGCCTAGGGGTTCATTTGAAAAAGGGCAACTTTTTCAAACATGTCCCCTCGCGGGTGCTTTACCTCTTTAAGAAGGCGGTCATAAGGCGGTATACATTCTGCCGATAAAAAAAACACATACAAGCCCTCCGTTTCTTATTATTAATTACATACACCAACAATACCTCATCATCGGCTCTCCACACATGCCGGTCATAACCAGGCACTTATTATGCCTTCTGATGCGATGTGGGCGATTTCCTGTACACCAAGTTTTTCGGACAGCCGTTAAATAGTTTTACCGCATACAAATGCTAATGATATGTTGGTGCCCCAAGCACTAGGATTAGTTAGCTCGCTAGCCCTCTAGAGTGATCCAGGATCACCATCCACCGAACAAGCCTCCTAAAGCCTCCAGTTCCATCATGATATAGGCACATTACTCTGCAATCCCTCGAGAGCATAACCGCAGCTGGCTCTTGCATGGCCTCTTGGAGTGGCACCAAAAGTATTCAATGTGATTCAACCCACAATGAAACATTGGATAGTGTTACGGGCTATACCCGTGAAGTGGTGCCTTGTGTTGACCCTGTATCTGGGAGTGTTGTTACTACACATATAAGTTAGCCACTAGTCCTCACCAACACTCCCCTCCTTTCCTTCTTTAACGATGCCTTCTTGTACATATCTACTAGATAGATAGTGAATGCTTTTAGCCCTTAACAGATAGAAGAGGATGCAGTGACAGTAAGGCTTTCCCCCAAGCACCTCCTCAATTTCCCCCTTCTGTGACAAAAAATCAGGCTTCAAGGAAAGAAGTGTAAGAGATGAGCCCAACGGAGAGAGGTCATCGATCCTATGATTGAATAGTGAGTAGTTGTTGGACTACACTACCGCCTTCAAGGTGCAAGCGAAACTTTAAAGGTTCCTGAAGGTGCAAAGAGATACACCCGTTTGTATGGTTTCATTTGTACCATTTTACGGGTATAAATACCCCTACGAAATCATGTATTTCACAAGATCTTTTCTATGTACTGTAGCTAATTTTCAAGAATCAAGAGACCATCAAGTTTACCATTTTTCTTAATATTCTTAGTTGCCTACATTATTTTCTCTTCCAAGCTTCTCTCAGAATATCTTAGAAGCAACTACAGCTAAGGCTGCGAGGCGTCTTACAAGAAGGCGACGAGCACAGGAATCTAGGAGGGGAATAGAATTAATAAAAGGCGCATTAGGAAGATGGTAAAAAAAAGATAAACTTACCACTTGAACCGCACTTTGTCGCACTTCTTGCAGCCTTTTTTCTACCTCCCCTCGCAATAGTATGCACAGGATTTCTCTTGAACGTATTGGCAGGAATCTTTCCGACGAACCCAATTGTTGGAGATTTGTTTCTGCATGCAGCTGCCACTGTGGTTCCCTTTTTGTCAGCAAGAGCCACATCTTCTGCCCTTAATACATTCTTTGCATCGTTGTCTCTTCCGGCATTCCTCGCAATGTCGCACTCAGGGTGAAACTCCTTCTCATTCGGCCATAATTTTCGATCCTCCAATAACTTACCCCTTAAATACCCTTGGGGATTTTATTACAATTACTCGCTACTGGGTCCACCCCGTTGTTATATATTTGCTGCACAACTTCGTCCCCATTAATATACCATTCCGTCTCTAAGTAGAGGTGGTATAGTGGTCACGCTAGCGTAAAATATCCTAATTGTATTATTACCATTACATGCAATTACGGTGTATGATACGGATTACTAAATCAAAAATGAATGTCCCTCCTTCCGTTTTTGAGTGTCCGCCACCATAGTAGGTAGTTGAGAAGTATCATAGAACACGGTTTGCCCAAGTCCCCCACTAGAAATGTACATCTTATGATTATTGGCGTATCTAGTCATGTTTCTTCTGCCCCGGTGTTAAATAGATTGAAGCGAACTGTTGATCGGCTTACCTGTCTCTGAGATCCTACTTCAGTGTTGCTTTTCTGATCGTTCTACTTTCCTGGACGCTGAAAAAGCTTAGAAAACTTCTTTATGGCCCAACCGCCCAAGAATGAGGGCAGCAGCAGCGACCGTAATACATTAGACCACTGGTATACTTTCCGCGAGATATATGCCAAACGCCTTTTGAAATTCAACAGACTTGGAGCTTTATCCTTACTGGAGTCTACCCGAATATTCCCAAGACGTTCCACAACCAGAGGATCCAACTCTAGCGCGCAACAAGCTACGTGATCGGTATGGTAAAGTTCGAATGGTATGGAAAGAAGCATATGGCTTGGGGAAAGATCCTTTCTAGAGAATCATGTTCTGGTTAACTATATTTGCAATAGAGGTGCCCCTCCTCAGCAACTCGATTGGGTACGAAAAGCGTATAGAGGCCTAGAGGGAAGCTGGAATGGCGCTGAAGGGCATTAACCACGAAATGGACCCGCGACTACATTAGTCTATGTATATATTTACCCACTTTATGTTGCTAATGATGTTATAGATATTTAGGTATGTGCCTCGTGATACACGCGGCTAAGATAAGAATCGGATTTATTGATTTTTCATATTAAAGGCCTAGATAATAACATTAAAAATCTGAAAGATATAAAAGTGTTTTGTTGGAAGCTGGAGCTAGAGCTTTACCAACCCCCCCCCAAATAGTCTAGCGGGCTCTGTTACCAGCTATGATCACTCTTAGTATTGCGGCTTCTATTTAAAAATTCATTGTTACTACGTGCTTCTAGCTAAGAGAGAGAGGCCGATGTGAACCGGTAGAACTCTACGGCTTCTAAAGTTCCGTCAGAGCACGAGCTAGAAAACTGTTGTATACTATAGGCTTCTGGGCGCGGCCGCTCTCGTTCGTAATAAATTAAATACTCAACCCTCCACAGTACCGAATAGAAGAGGAAGAAGCTATGATAGAATCCGAAGGGTCTCATGCGCCAGATTGCGACGCAGACCGAGATCTAGATCGCCTTGGAAGCTTTGCTTCAATTATAAGAAGAAATTCGTGCCCATCAAGCAATTCCCCAAGAGGCCAACTCAACCCTTGTCGAACCCAGTCCAGGGCTTCAAGCGGTTCAGCATGGTCGACGTAAAAATTAGTACAAACGGACGAAATAACCCCACTTGTGTCATTAGGATCGAAAAGGTTGCCACGAAGCTCAGCATTTCTGACATATTCGATGGGCGATTGCTTCATGACACTCTTTGCATTATCGCGAATGAAGCCCGTGGCGATCAAGTTGATACCACCTATCAGATAATGAGTTTCAAAGTCATAATGTGAAGGAGTTGCGTGCCTCTTACTTCCAAAGGCTTTTGCAGCCGCAAGGCAGGCGGCCGGGTGTGAACTCATGATGCCGTAGATGCCGTAGTTGTCTCGTCGAAGGCAATTCAGCAGGCCGACTGCAAGTCCGCGCTCCCGATAGTCGCTGTGTACAACCAGTTGAGTAATCCAGCATACTGTTTTATCCTTGACTTTCCACCGACAGGCAAACGCATTCCCTGCTAGGTGATCCTCGACTGTAACTTTCGCGTAGGAGCAGTCGACATTGTCGGGTAGATACTGGGCTCGTAGACGGTCTTTGCTTAGCTTCACGCGACTTCCTATCCTTATTATTAGGACGTAACTAGAACGATCTTGTGCGACTCGCCTTGTTTAGGGATTGGCTGAGAGTTCGTAGGGTCCGTTCCCCATGTTCCGTAGTTTTCGTTGAAGAGGGAGGCTGCTTCCTTCAACATAGTATCCGTGACTTCGTGTCCGTCAAAACTCTCGAAGAGTCGCTTTGCCATAGTCGGTTTGTAAGGCTTTTCGATGTATTTAACGGAAGGTTCACCGTGGAAGTCGACTGTTTTTCGAGGAGGGTGGGAGGACGACATGGTGAGAGTGGGAAGGCTCTATATAATCCCACGAGGCCGCATTAGCGGTGAGGCCAAAGATCGCTACCGAGGATGTGCATGGCAGCAGTCAAGGAAAGTACGATGCTGATTTCTAATACCGTCATAGGAACTTCACCCGCTAGATGCACTCCGCTAGATGCACTCCGCTAAGCGCACTCCGCTAAGCGCAAACCCGCGCGCCTAAGACGCGGGGGTTTTGTCGGTATCACTACGGATACCTTAGCGTACGCAAAGGGGGCGGATTTATTTCTTCCTTATTTCTATCTACTAGAAATGGGGGGTTGTGATATGATATATCTAAGCTTGGTGTCTCACCGCCTTACTGCCTTACTGCACACGGTCAAGCGCTGCGAACACACTACTAGCAGAGGCTGTATGAAAGAGGTTGGCCACGATTTTGCGACTTGTTCATTCGGCTTCAAATAGAGTATAATTTTTGGCCTACGAGAACTACCTATATAGTCGTCGCGCGCTACTATTAAGCTAACTTCGGCAACACCAAACCCCGCGGCTGACTACAAATCTAATCTAATGGAGTCAAACAGATACGTTCCTAAGCCAGGCATCAAAAACTGGGTCTTTCCCTGCGGATGACCTATGCCGCTTTCTGGAACGTATCCTAAGACCTATCAATGTTGCTTAATTGAAAGTTTGCGAAGGAAATGAAAAGGCAAATCACACCGCATGTGAAAACTTCTTCCTCGAGCGGGTTGTAGGCTTTGTTCTAGAGAAGTGCGGCGGTCCAGCTGATTTCCGCTTCACATAGCTGAGAGATGCGCGCCCGGGATATCAGCTTCCGTACATGTCCCACTCTATCATCGACATCTAGTTCAATAATCGTGCCGTAAATATCCGAAAGCTCACTTATTATGGTTCAACTTTGTTGAAGTGACCTTGCCTGATTTAGGTCTCCTTCAAGGATAGAAGTAGTCATCTGAAGCCCTTTGAATGCTTGCCACTGGCTCTCTCGCGGTCAATCTCGATTATTGGCCTGGGATGAGCGTGGAAGGCCGAGAAAATGACGAGATTCGCGAATCAGGTCCAAAGCGGTGTATTTATTATCATTTGTCTCCTTGAGTTCTGTTTTTCCTTCTTTTCTTTTCTCTACCTTCGGTAGTGAAGATCGCCCCTTAGCTAGCATTATCAATCCATTATGTTATGTTTCGGGATGGGGTCGTCACATAGCAGATCAGCAAGCTCCTCGCTAATGCCGGCCGCTTTTGGTGACTTCATATTGTTCGCCGTGCACATCGATTCGTCACCGGGCAGTTATTGCGCAATCAAGTAGGATCTTTGGAACACGGTCGCTCAAAGCGCGGAATAACAGGAGTAGCATTGTAGCACGTGAGGCGAAGACTCCAACTGGCTTCGGCGGAAGTCTGCGCTAGAGACGAATACGAAGTGCGCTCGACCGGTACTGGAACGACGAATCTTTTATATCCAAGGCCGATACATACTTCATCAGCCCTACCAATGGTTAGCTCTGCTTCTTCTCAGAAGATAGGAATAGATACGAAAGTGCTGTCGTTGTACTGGCTCCATTGATCGTATGCGTGATGAGGCCGGTTATTGTGTACTCTGTTGATCTACCGCCGGCTTGGCATAAAATAAAATCTCCGTTGTGGGTTATTTTGTAATTGAAGTGAAAGTAGGCAACTGACCCGCTGCCAGAGGTGGCCCATCCAAATATACCCCATTCAGACACCCATTAACGTCAGCCAAAGGGCTATTCGGGCTAACCAACAGTGGCTGCAGTGCTGGTTTCAAGGAGTAATACTAATCTTCTAAGGGCTGTATGAGCTATAGTGGACACTCAAAAACGGAGGACATTCATTTTTGATTAGTAATCCGTATCATACACTGTAATAACACGTAATGGTAATGATACAACTAGGGTATTTTATGCTAGCATAACCACTATATCACCTCTATTTAGAGGAATGATATATCAACGGGGATGAAGTTGTTGTGCAGCAAATGTATAACAATGTAGGCCCGGTAACGAGTAATTGTAATAAAGTCCCCAAAGGCATTTAAAGGGTAAGTTATTGGATCACATTGAATACTTTTGGTGCCACTCCAAACGCCCATGCAATCAAGGGATTGCAGAGTAATGTGCCTATATCATTAGCAGTTGTATGCGGTAAAGCTATCTAACGGCTGTCCGAAAAGATGGTGTATAGATCAAGTGAGTGGAAATCACCCACATGGCATCAGAAGGCATAATAAGTGCCTGGTGATGACCGGTGACGGCATCTGTGGTGAGGTATTGTTGGTGTATGTAATTAATAATAGAAAACGGAGTGACTTGTATTAAGGGGTTATGTGTATCTTACCATACATATGTCCATATTTTTTTTACATCAGCAGAATGTATACCGCCTTATGACCGCCTTCTCAAAACAGTAAAGCGTCCGCGAGGGGACATGTTTGAAAAAGTGCCCTTTTTTCAAATGAACTCCTAAGCTCCCCCCTTATGATTTTTTAATATATCTTTCTGTAAATTTTATTCTTAAACCAATTATATATAGAGTTACAGTCTCTGATTTTATTTTTCATGTGGTGGTGTGGCGTTGCGTAGCTTTGAAAATGGTGGCCTTTTTGGGTGCACTTTTGTATTGGATTTGAATGTCTGCCACCATAGATATTCCTAGCCTACCCTCTTTACAGACTACCGGTTTTCGAAATTAGTACGTCTTGACCCTATACAAATCCTCCAAGACCCGCCTTTGGCCATCGCGCAGCCTATACCCAGTTTTTTTACCTTCTAGAAATCGCAGGCCGTCTTCGAGAGATATGCACATTTTCCAGGTCGGGGTCATTAGGTGAGGTTTCAGCAGGATTCGCGTGGTCTGACGCATTGTCAGGGAGATCGCTGGAAAATTGATAAAGCACCATGGAATTCACTGCGCGTGTTTGAGTCGTGTAAAATCGCGTTGTGGGGAGGATAGATAAATTTGTATTTTAATACCGGGAACGTTACTATCAAAATTGGGGTCTCCGGTTTCGCCGATCCTGTTTCTGGTGTATTTAAGTGGCATCTTCGACACCATAGAGGCCGCAACCCCCGGGATACAGGCGTTGTCATTTGCAGACGACATAGGGCTGGTCGCCCTGGGGAGCTCAATAGATCAGGTCTGCAGACAGCTGCAACAAGCCGGGGAGACTGCTATAGCCTGGGGACACGCTAATGCAGTTCAATTC
>JAHQZX020000080.1:0-17200 GCA_019804575.2 Pseudotulostoma volvatum | reverse complement strand
GGGATATTATTTGGTAACGCTAAGGGTTATCCTGCCGGGAATAATATAACGTGTTTTCGACGTGTTTATCTTCGACGCGAACTGCGGCCTGTGGTTGGTGCCTAAGGCAGAGAGGAGGGCTGAGGAAAGGGGGGGCGGGTATCCAAAGGCGTGACTCATAATTTTCGGACCCTACCCACCCTTCAGCTCTTGTTATCGACCCAGAAAACTTCACCATAGAGTGATAGACTATGTAATACAATACATGACAGCCCTGCATTCGGTATGGTCACCAGTCGACAACCTTCTCTCTTGTGTGTGCTAGTGATATATCGTTTGCGGATACAAAACTCTTTGGGGGACCTATTGCTTAGAGACCCAAAAAACAAGACACCTTAACTACGTCATCAATGGAAGCAGAATTGTTAGCTCCTTCACAAACAGCGAAAGAAGCGATCGATCTGTTAAGGCTATTATATTCCCTCACTCTCAGGCTTGATACACTAACTATTAAATATGATAATCTCCAAACGATACGATTGTTGGTCCAGGAAACCGCCAAACTACAGACGAAAACTAAGGCATGTCAACATACATTCACATTGGCTGTAGGGCAGTGGGCGGCTTTCAGCTAAATCCTCTAGCCTTACCATTTCCGTAAACTTATTTGAATAAGCCCTTGCCAAGGGCTCTCGTCAGTCCATCCGCTATCATCTTGTTGGTTTCTTGCCATTATAGTCATACGGTACGTGGCTGGACCTCCATGGTCACTCATTGGGCCTTTTGGCATGTGGTGTAAGTGGCAAAGTTAGACTTACATTGATACGTCGTGAATTGAAGGAATCATTTGCTAGCCAGAAATTGTCAAGTGGAATCAGAAACGACGGCGCTTACTTATGCGAGATATCTGTAATATACCTTGTGACGATAGAGTGACAAGCGGCGATCCTTTGGGCACTTTCAAGGATTAGCTACCCTTGAGTGGTTGCCTTTGTCATATATTACCAGAAGCTCAGAACCAAACTGACCCTTTAGCCAAAAAAAACAAAGAAAGTGGAGACCCCTGCCTACTAGCTGTAAGCGGCTGACACTTGATGTGACTGACTGTCCGTTTTTCCACCTTTATGCATGCTTGAACATTCATGAATCCATTTATGGCACACCTTTCGGGGGAAAGCTTTAGCTAGCACTTGGTCGAAAGAGAAGGACATGTTGATACCATACTGGCAAGGCAATTTATTTTGTTTTCAATCCAACATGTACTATTTGTTAAACTCCGAACTATGGAGGCTCCCTTTCACGAGTTACAGCGAGCCTAAAGGAAGGGGTTAGGAGATTCAGGAGATATCGGAGTTTTGGAAAATGTATTCCTCCACATCACATATCTATCCATGAAAAACTTTGTACGTAACAGGAAAGACAGAACTACACACATACCTTTTTCCAAACATATCGTTTCTCGTTTTTTTATATGTTGTTTAACATCAGGGAGAGCTATGCAACTATCTAAAACTATCTGACTACCTAATGACTCAGCAGACAACGTGGTGTATAGTTGTATCCTCTCGTTAAGGACAAAGATTTTCTGATGTGGAGGAATACATTTTCCGAAACTCCGATATTCCCTGAACTTCCTAACTGTTTGACACGCCCCTTTAAGCTCACTATAACTCATGAAAAGGGAACCTACATGGTCCAGAGTTTAACGAATAGTACATTTTTGATCGAAAACAAAATAAATTAGTATTATGCTTTGTCAATATGTTACTATATCGGTATGTTCCCCTCGTTCAACCAAGTGCTAGATAAAACTTTCTGTCGAAAGGCATGTCATAAAATGGATTCATGAATCTTCAAACCCCCATGCATGAAGGTGGATACTTTCATTTCAGGCGTTACATAACAGCCTATAGAAGAGTGGGCAAACGGATTGTCAGTCATATCAAGGGCCAACCACTTTTACGGTCCCCTGAAAATAGGTAGTAGTCGAGTGTCTCCACTTTTTTTTGGCAAATGGGTCACTCGCTTTTACGGCCCCCTGAAAACAGGTAATAGGCGGATTAAGTCTTTTTTTGTTCGTAAGCAAAAAGGTCAATCGCTTTGACAGCCTCCTGAGAACAGGTAGTAGGCGGATGTCTTCGCTTTTGCTTTTGAGCTTCTGGTAATATATGAAATATATGATAAAGCCAACCAACGCTGAGCTTTCAAGGGTAGCTAGTCCTTGAAAGCGGCCAAAGGCGCTCAGATGTCCCCGCTTGTCGCCACATCGTTTGGAGATTATCACATTCAATAGTAAGTAACTTATCGGGCTTGAGAGTGAGGGCATACAATAATGGCCTTGACAGATGAACCGCTTGGCGATGCTTCTAAGATTTGAAAGTGAGAAGAATAAGTTGCATGTATTGAGCATTGCTAACGATTTTCAAAGTAGCTCTTAGCTCAGGAAAGACGTTGACGAAGCTAAACATAAAGTTCCGCTGAACAAATTTGTTCGGCTTATTGAAGATAATTTGTCTTCCACAAGAGAGGCGGATTCATACGGTAAGCTTGTTTGTAGGGGATGCCTTTGAAGTAACGACCAATGGTAGGAAGTTGCCTTGAATATGGCATTGAGAGAAAAGCCAAACTTTGGAATATGGCTTGTCCGTAGAAGTGAGCGCAGCGAGTCTTTCTGCTCCTTCTATAGCAAGCCACCTGTCCTGCTATTTCTATGGTAAGTGCTCATCGCTCACGCCTCCCTGGGGATGACCTACAAGCTAAATCGCTTGCAGAAACACTCACAGACCGCCTCACAGCTAGGCCCTTCATTTCTTCGCATGCCCCAAACGCCTGTCCGGGATGGTTGGATCAGGCGACAGCCTGACAGGGCCGAAGGCCAGAAATACTATCCTAATTTGGTATTTACTTGGTTACTTGGCTACACTTTGAGCCTGTCACCTGATCCATAAAGTGACGGGGACGTTGTGGCTTGGTTCACAACTTCCTAAGCACGGAGAATCTGCTTGGCTATGCTTTCGAAGATCTATCGCCTTCGTGTGGACACGGCAGAGCTGAGCTTCATCGTGTAGGCAGAGACCAAGAAGATGACAAGGAGGAAAACTAAGGACATTAGAAGAGACAGGAGAGGACATTCAGTATCGCTCGTTAGCATATCCCTACTTACATCGAGAAGTAGACACAGCAAATAGGTATTGAAATATATCTCTAAGGACGCCGCCTCACCCTCATAAAAGTAAACCATTCTACCCAACTATACACCTCGTATCAATGCTAACGTTCCGTGACGCCTTGGCCTTTTCTCTATCTATTCAGCGGCTCATTGTCCCTTAGCTTCACTGGCAAGAGCCCCGTTACGCCGGAAAAGATAACAAAGGAATGACGAGGGAAACTGAAGACACTAGGAGGAAGACTGGGAAGGAGGCCGGACTGGAAGAAAACCGTTGAGGGATTTGATGTTGTAGCGCTGGGGCACGAAGCGGGGGCTAAAAGGCTTGGCGGAAGCGGACCGGGCTCAGGTATCAAGCTAATCCTTTGAGTCAGCCACGCCAATTTGAACTGCTTAGCTTAGCTTCCGAGTCGCTCTCAACAACAGCCGGACTTCCCCTTTCTCGGTTTCGGAGTTATCTCCCATTTATTCCCGTTTCCGTTTGGGTATGCTAGCCGTTAAAGGTATAGCGGGCCCAAACTATACGCTATACCTTTAACGGCTAGCATATCCAAACGGAAACGTGAGTAAATGGGAGATAACTCCGAAACCGAACATGGCCTAAGAGTATTAGCAACTGCCAACACAATCCTTCGCCTATCCCCACAGAATTTGTCAGCATAACGGGCGCTGAGAAATGCTTGTCAAGTACGCTGCTTGTCAAGTACGCCCGTACAAAGTTGTCCATGGATAGATATATGTGGTGTGGAGGAATACATTTTCCGAAACTCTGATATCTGAACTTCCTGACTGTCCGACAGAGGTGACCTCTAACAACAACATACACGATTGGACAGCTTTTAATTAAGTCCCCGACCTAGCTTAAACGTGATATCCTTTTGGCAGAATCCCTGCAGCCTCAGCGTTATTGCAAAGAGAGTGTTTTGAAAGCTTCCTTAAAAGAGGCGTCAGCTTATTGTTCAGGCTAGATCTCTTCACAACGGCGGTTAATCTCACTTAAGGGGCGAAAAGTTAGATGCTCATACTACTTCGTTTCAGGGGAATATCGAGAGGGAATGAATTTGTTATGTTAGGTAGCTAAATGATCGTGCTGTTGGTGAAAAAGGCGTGTCCTTGCAGTGTGTATCTCCGTAATTGGTTAGGAGAACTACAGCCGAAAAAAAACCCTATCGTAGTAGAACTCTCGCGCCTGTTTTACCGAGCGAAGTGCACGGATTTTTTCCTTGTCGAAAGCTTCAAGGCGTGGTGGTCACAGAACCTTGGTTTTTCTCACATTACTATTTAGGTAGCTGGATTTCTGGGGATAAAACGTAATCCCCCGCAGCAGCTCCTATCTCCGGTTATGTCCACAGCACTATAAGCCGCTTTCACAACCAGCCCCGCCTCTACCTAGGTAGCTCACTCGGCGCCGAATAATAACGTATATCGATGTCGAACCCCCGACAGAGGACATATTTAACGACTGTAAATGACCCTGTTATCTCAACCATAGTCAAATAGCATCGATCTCCGTGATAGCATATAACAGATATCTCGAGAAAAGAGCATTACTACACGTAACCATGGCATTCCCATACAAGCATTTTTTGGTCGTCGGCGCTACCGCGGGAATCGGCAAGGCGATAGCGTCGCGTCTTATCCAGTCGGGTGCTAAGGTAACTGTGGTTGGACGACGCAAAGAACGTTTGGATGAATTCGTGCGAGAGCATGGGGAAGAGAAGGCCGATGGTGTGGCATTCGACATTGGCAACTTAAATAAGATTCCTGAATTTGTTGCCGGGTGAGTTGCTGGTCTATGTCAGATAGGGGGCGGAAGAATTATGGTGCTGACGAATATCTGGTTACAGGGTGCTGCGGCAATCTCCCGACATTGACAGTATCTTCCTCAACGCTGGCGTCCAAAGGCCCTATGATCTGGCTGACCCATGAGGAAGTGAAAGTGAACTTTTCCAGCTTTGTCGCCCTCACTCATGCTTTCTTACCATATCTTCAAAAGAACCCAAACCCTACCAGTGTCATCTTGTGAGTTGCTTCTGAAAACCAATACTTCATGACCTCCTCTGATTGCATCGCTGGAAACTAACCTCAGTAGCACCGGCTCAAACTTAGCCATTGTTCCCACCGCTAGTCTCCCAGCTTATTCGGCTTCGAAGGCTGCTCTAAATGTCTTCACTCTCTGCCTTCGTGAGCAACTTCGACACTCCAACACCAGGGTAGTCGAGGTTTCCCCACCTCCGGTTCAGAGTAAGTCAATACCATCGACCAAAATACACGAGATTATGCCCTTGATGCTAATCGAACCGACAGCTGAACTGCACGATTACATGGGGGAGACGGGTCGCGATTTCGGCATGCCACTAAACGCGTTCGTTGAGCAAGCCTACCAGGGGCTGGCCGAAGGCAAGGACCAGATTATTATCGGCAGCCTCGGGCCCGCGGAGACATTCAACGATATCGTTAACAAGCGTCGCACCGCATTCGAAAACCTTTCCAAATTGATGCGTAGAGGAAACCCATAGATAGAAATTTGGCGCCATCACTGTCGGTCCAGCCACCAGGGACAGGTTAAAAAAAGTCAAAACGCTTTCTTTCAACCAGGGGACAAAAGATTTTGCCCAAAATCCTGTAGCAGGATTCATGAAGCTTGAGATAAACTACATGGAAATGTAAAATTCACCCAGCAGCTCTCTCGGGGGTTAATTAGTCATGAATGCTTTATTTAGAGTGTTTACTCCCGTCGTCATTGAGGGTGCGTCTTTGACCTCACAGCCAGAAGAAGTTAGAACACATATCAATGCATATCTTCAAAGACTCGGAGAGTTCCACAGTTCAATTTTTCATCTTCAATAACTTCGCGTATTTGTAATAGTGTCTCCTTTGACTATAGAAAGGAGCGATAAGGCCTCCTGACGAGGTTTAGCGCTAATATATTATTTGACCTTGACGGACGCTAAGACTGTCGTTCGAGAAGCCGGGCCTCCAATTCAAATGCTGCGGAGTCTAGACCATCTGATCTTTAGTGTCTGTCAAGTGTTCCGATCCCGATTGATCGGCCATAACTTAACCGGAAGTCTCAAGGATCGAAGCAAGCCGCTACTAATCGCTCTCTAGTAACCGATCTAGTAGAGGCCACAGCTCGGTGGCCCAAAAATCCTTGGCGCCAGTAGCCTGGTCAAAGTCCCATATGTACTTTGTTAGCTCCACTTAGAGGAAGAATCCTAATCGGACTCGAGCTTGAGAGATCGGTAGAGTGTATATAATGCCTAGAACTCCCGGAGAGGCCAGATATGTAACGGAACAGATCCTTAATTCTCTCACATGCTATTATACATATGGCTATTACTAACGTACAAAAACCAATAAAATGGGACCGGTATTGAGAACGTAGATGTAGGCTGGCTATACTGGGTATTTTTTTTTTTCGGCTGTAGGAGAAAACGAACCCATGTAGTTGGCAGGAACAGATTCAGTCGTAAGCTATGAAGCGAATTGCAGGCTTTAAAACATTCAACCAGCGTAGTATGATCATGTTAGTAAGATGAAAGCGGCATCTGTATGTGGAAAAATTGGCATGATAGCCTAGCTGAAGACGCACAAAGTTGCACAAAGTTGTTGCACTATGCATACTAATGTTCTAGTACATGTAGTTATAGATACATGAACTTCCAAGTTGAGTTATCAAGCCGGCCGGTTGTTAATTGGCGCTCTTCCCATCAATCATTGGTACAGGAGTTATCCTTTATCGAAGTAGTATACCGAGTCCCTTTATTGATTACGTTCGCGCCGGTGGTAGAATATAATGCCATTTTGGTCTCTTTCGATAATAGCTGCAGCTCAGATTCTCCTATATTCTCAATATAAAAAATTTTTGTTTCCGACGAAAAATGTGGAATTGGAGGCCCCTCCAGGACCGCTGCCTTCATACGTAACCACATCTTTCCTAGCCATCATAATCGTGTCGCCTTATTCTCGGTGCTGGTACCCCTGCTCTTGGTCTTCGCTTTCATGTAAGATACCTGAAGAACCACAAACCGTCTCCAGATGATTTGGCCGTCACAGTTGCACTGCTTTGTGCTTGGGGTAGTTTGATCACTCTATTCGTTGTATCAATCAAAGGAGACCGGTGTCAACTACTCGCTGTGCCCTGCTTCCCACTACTGGCATTCTTACATAACACAGCTCAACCAGCGCCGACAGCTGTGACGTGTACGGCAACAATCACAGCTACAACATCGAGGCTCAAGCAGGGCTCTCAATAAATCAAGTCATATCAAGTCAAGTCCAAGTCAAATCGATCAAGTCAAGTCAATTGGTGCTGACTTGGCTCAGTAGTGGGGTACTGACTAAGCCATAAATCGACTAGGCTGAAAATGAGGCTTACTTAACTAGCGCGTGACCAAGTGACTATCACAGATGTATACTACTATGATACATAGCTTATTAATGCGTAGTATCACAGTACTTTCTTAATTTACTACCTATTAAATGAACTATGTATAACTATGAGTTATATATGACTAATGGATAGTAACAACAGCTGCAAAAGGCTGAGCTTGTAAACCTAGAATGAAACCTTGAATATAAGGCTCTGATAGTGGCTAGTAATTGAACAGCTTGACGGGATATGTGAGTCCTGGCATGACAAGCCTCTAGTAGTTATCGCATACTCACAAGTGGATAAAATTGGGAAGTTAGTAAGAGTGACGTTTTCATAGGTTGGTCCTCCTGGTCCTTAGACTTCTTCTAGTTTTATCGTGGCTGGCCCTTTAACAAGTAGATCAGAGGAATAGACACGTAAAACAAACCGACCATGCAATTTTGACCAACTCTCTTCGCCCACTCCTCACAGAAGCGAGGTTGAAGTCTTTCCCTTGTCTTACTTGATCCGAAACAGATATTTCTCTTTGCTGTTCTCTGAAAAGGCATACTATATTTAGGTATTGTGACCACCTTGATTCTAGGCCTGCAGTATAGTACTTATTCGCCTTATGCTAGTATAGCTAGAATGGATTCGCCTTCATCAACATTGGAATATGAGGTCGATGATATCGATGAACTTCTCAATAGCCTCAACATTCAATCCGATAACGCTCAGCTTGGCGATTCAGACGAGTATGAATGGCTCGAGCAGAAATGGGCCACACCTCCGAAATGCAATCAGATACCCGAGGCTGAAAAGAGCGTCCATACTCTCTGGAAAAGATGGGTATAAGGATCCGTCGCAGAAAGGTGCGCCATCGGAATCGGTCAACTTACCTACGCCACAGCAAGCATATTCACAGGTTGACGATGATGATAAATTCCAATATGACCATAAAAGAATCAAGTACGCGACAATAACGAACCGAGCCAATGCACTTGAAAACTATTGTAATGAAGATGCTGTCGAGCAATTCACACTGGATTGGGAAAAGCGAGAAAAAAGCCAGCCCAGTCTAGTCCAGCCTGTGCTAGACCACACACTGCCGATTTCGATATTGGAGTGTGAGAGATCTTTTAGTAATGCGAAATTCACACTGAATCCTTCGCGAGCATGTGGGAAGTCCGATTTGTTTGAGGCGTTGGAGACGCTACGGGCCCGGTTTTTACAGAGCCATAGAGATTATAGGTATGATACTATTAGAAGTAGTACTATTCTGTTTCCTATATTCGACGATTCTGTACCTATGCTCGTACACTCACCCTCTCCGTTTACCACTGCTGCTTGGCGTAAGCTTCTCCCACCTTTTCGTCGAAGGGTTGCATTGGATATTACAATCTTGACTTCATTGGCATTTACTTCATCACTGTCTCGACAACTTTGTCCTCATTATTCCCGACTTACCGTCTTCTGGTACTTTAGTAACAGCCGCGGTCAGGGACTGTGACCTAGTCGGTCTCCCTCCGAACCTTTTGACAAAAATAGTCGAAACTTGTCTAGATTCAATAAACGGCCTCAATTTCTCCACTGCCTGCGCGGTTGCCTAGGCAGAATTCCCACGCCCTGGCGAGTTTACCTCCTCCTTCAAGAACCAACCCGGAAGCCACAATTTTGTCAATATGAAGCTCACTCACTCTGGTATGACGTTTGGCAAGAATTTCAAATACGCGATCCTGCACTTAAAACGCAGCAAGACAGGCCATGATCACAAAGGCTTGGAGATTATACTGGCTGCTACACACAACCAGACATGCCCAGTATCGGCGCTTCAGACCCTTTTTCACCTTGATCAGCAACGGCCATCGGCCCCCCTTTTCTGCGCAGATATGGGGGCCTTCAAATACGGCTACTTCGTGGATACTCTGCCCAAATGTCTCCGAGCCATCAGCGACGCCTCAGTCAGACCATTACACAGGCCACAGCTTCCGCCGGTCGCTTTGGCCTAAATGAGGCCATCTCGGTCCCTACTATACTCCTACCTTACTCTTGGCCCAGCTCCACTGGTACCCTCAATTGATGCTGCTAATGTCTACGCCAAGGCTGACAATGTCATCCTGGGACCGCCATCATATAGGTCGCCACATTATTCAGATGAGAGCTGTGCTGCCAATTCATAAACCACTTCTCACGTCCCTTGCGCTTCCTACCGTGGCCGCCAAGGGCCCGCATAGGGTGTTTTATGGGGTCGGAGGCTATCGGCCCGATCCTTAGCATCTCACCCCCTTTCCTCTCTTCTTCTAGCCATGCCGCTCCTTCTGACATCCTAGTAACCACACGTTCCTTCTGCTATGCTACTGGAAGCATCCTCTGCTCGCAGCTCATCCATATTAGCCGCCTACTCTACAGGGACGTGCAGGGCTAGGTGGAGTCCATCCTTGGGAATTCCAAACCTATCTCACTGCCCACCTCCCTACACACATATGTAGGGCTTGGTGGAGCCCCTCATTGGGACATTTGTGCTTTTGTTACTACCCGCCTCGCTGTACACATGCATATGGTGCAGGCGGAGCCCCTCATTGGGATATTTGTGCTTCGTTTACTGCGCGCCTCTCTACACGCGTAGTGCAATCGGAGCCCCTTATTGGGACATATGTGCTTTTGTTTTACTGCGGGCGTGTTTGAATTTTTGGGCGTTCCCATCTCTTTTCTTTCTCCTGTATATAGAGGTGACATTAGATAGCCCTTTCAATAGGAGCGACAGCGCCGCACCCTGAACTGATGCCACCGACACGAGGCGGGTAGTAAACGAAGCACAAATATCCCAATGAGGGGCACCGCCTACACTACGTGTGTAGAGAGGCGCGCAAGGGACGTGGGAAGTGGTTTATGAATTGGCGGCATTCAGGGTGCCAGTGGAGCTGGGCCACGAGTAGGGTAGAAGTAGAGTAGGGACCGAGATGGCACGAGGTTGAAGGTGGCTAAGTAGCCGGCGTAACGTGTGTATCGTGGCATGAAAATAGCGGGGAGGCCTTTCCGGTAAGAAAACGCTTATTTAGGCCGAAGCGGCGCTCAAGGACCGTGTCTGTCCAGGAAAGGCGGTTGCTGATCAACGTGAAAAAGGACATGAAAAAGGGTCTGAAGTGCCGATACTGGGCATGTCCGGTTGCATGTAGCGGCCAGCATAATCTCCATGCCTTTGTGATCATGGTCCGTCTTACTCCGTTTTAAGTGCAGGATCGCGTGTGTGGAATTCTAGCCGAATACAATATCGAAGCGATTGAGCTTCATATTGACAAATTTGCGGCTTCCGGGTTGGTCCTTGAGGGAGTAGGTAAACTCGCCGAAGGGTAGGAATCCTGCCCAGGCAGCCACGCAGGCAGAGAAATTGAGGCCGTTTATTGAATCTGGACAAGTTTCGACTGTTTTTGTCAAGGTTTGGAGGGAGACCGGCTCGGCCCTGCGCTTGTTGACATCAGATTGGCAACGTTTGATACCATCGAGCAGCCTTTCAGTTCAATCTATGGGCATTCACAGGGGATAAGTGAATATTGCCTTTCGACGCGAACCGACTGGAGTGCCGAGAGCATGGTGACGATTGTTTCAGGTTTCACCTTTCCTTGAAGCTTCATAAGGGGCCTACCGAGAGTTCTGCCTGTAACCCATTCGGCTAGCGAGCGGACTGTTGCAGGCCAGGTGCGGAACTCGACTTGGGAGCAATAAAACTTGTAGGACTTGATCGCTGAACTACAGGGAGTACGGGTCACCGGAGCCAAACCATTCCAAAAAGGCGTAGGGCGTTGTGAAACATCTTAAGGTGAGCTAGGTCTTTGGTCCAGGCATGAAACGCCGCCGGGAGATCGAATGGAAGTGATTCTGCCGGTGAGGACGCAAATTAGCAACCGTTGCAATACCAAACCGTGAGAGGGCGTCCGCTAATGTGCTGGATCCATACAATCCATACAGGCTCGATAAGGATGTCATAGGCTGCTGCTAACCCGGGTTCGGATATGGTGTCGAACACGGCGTCTGTATTCGATTGTTGAAGGGGACATTCTCTATTGGGATGAGATGAGGGTTAATCGGCCCAGTACCCGTTATGAAGAAGCCTCCCAAGCCGATACCTGAGTATTAATGGTTATACCGGGCATGTATCACTCGTTTCGTTGCATTTGTTTTTATTAGACTGACCTTCTCTTAACACTTCGCTCTTTACATCCCGTTATATCGGTATATTTTTCTATGCTGCTTTCTCAACACTACCGCCTTTGGCCCTTTATTGGGGAATCGTTACGGGTCATATGACGGACGTATGTAGGATTAGCGAGGCTGCACCTCATCATTCAAGATGTGAGATGTGTAGTACGCTTCAGCTCATTGATGCCAATAATGCCCCAAGTCATGATGGCACATCGTGTTATTACTTACGGCCTAATCTATCTATGACTAGATATTTGGATACTTGGATACCTCGTTGCCAGTGCTTCAAATCTCCAAAGAACAACGGCTCAGACAGCTCCACAAATACGACCATGAAACATACTTAGTAAGTCATCAAACTATACCGAACTTACTACTGGACTGGTGCCATCGGGGTATCCCGAACCCCCTATGGCACATCCCATCCCCTTCGGGGTAACCCAGAATCCTACAAAATTTGTTTCTTTTCTTTCTTGCTTTCTCTAGCTTAGAATTCTTGTACATAGGTATTCATATAAAAATCTATTTGTTATCCCAAGATTCTTCATTCGTTTACACAAACAATCCGCAAGCGAA
Source organism: Pseudotulostoma volvatum (assembly GCA_019804575.2). Lineage (NCBI taxonomy): Eukaryota > Fungi > Ascomycota > Eurotiomycetes > Eurotiales > Elaphomycetaceae > Pseudotulostoma > Pseudotulostoma volvatum. The sequence goes on along the minus strand of JAHQZX020000080.1, from coordinate 4,922 downwards.
TCAACCTGGGGCCATAAACACAATGAGTGTCTCGTCGTCAGAGAACCAGCTACCCGAGGGATGCTACGATATCAATGGCATGGCCACAAATCCAAACCTTCGACATACTTTCTGGATCGCGGATACGGGCGCAGGATCCAATATTTGCAACAACCGTAACAGCTTTGTTGACTTTGAAGAAAGCAACTATAAATATGCTACTGCGGGCACTGGCATTGAACATTGTCATGGACGTGGCAAGGTGCTACTACGATTCAAACTGGATAACGGACCTACAAATGACCTATGGATCAATTGCTATTACAACCCAAACTTACCTTGCAATTTATTCAGCGCCGAACGAGCCAAATTCGATCATGGGATCTACTATCACGGAAAGTATGGTACATTACATCGTTGTGAGGACGACTCTTTGTTTGGACACACTCAACATGTCAATGGAGTCCCTATTCTAATGTTGCAAGAAGATTCGCACTTCCAACCTTCCTCTCAATCCTCTCAATCTATTGATGCTAAAACGCTCCACCAACGCCTCGCTCATTGTGGCCTAGACCAACTTAAGGCTACCGCGAAGCTCAACGATTTACAACTACAGAACAAGCATTTTCACTGTGAAACATGCCATCTAGCCAAGTCTAAAAGACATATTTCACGAACACCACAAACCAACGCCAAAGAGCCCGGCTGGATATTGCATATTGATTTACAACCTATTAAACCAATTGGGTTAGGTAGTTACAATCACGTTATGATCATTGTTGATGGATATACCCGTTGTTGCTGGGTTATTTTCCTGAAAACAAAAGGGGATGCTTCTGAGAAGCTTATGGCATTTTACGAAGCTCTATTCAATAATATTGGCCGCTACCCACCTGTTGTACGATTTGATGACGGAACAGAATTCTCACGATTTGTTAAGTGGTGTGAGAAGAAGGGTATTTCTACTGAACCCACCGCATCACGCATCCATGAACAAAACGGCTTTATAGAACGTCATGGTGGCTATATTGTCCAATCAGCTCGTGTTATGATGATCGATGCGGGACTGCTACCCTATCTATGGCCACTAGCTGTTGAAGCAGCAGTTTACATTCTCAACCGTCTTATCGACACAGGCCAAACCAAACCACCCGCTCAAAGATGGTGTGAATTCTTCAATCTCCCAAACCTAAACGTTAGACTTACTCATACTCGCATATGGGGATCAAAAGCTTGCTGCTACATTTCGAATGAAGCCCGTGAGCAAGCGAAAAAGATGGAACCACGTGCTCGAATCGGATACCTTGTCGGATATATTCGAGGCAATGGCTACTTATTCAAAATCTGGTTCCCGGATAAGAATGAAATTAAAATTACCAGAGACGTTGACTTTTATGAGGGCAAGGACGATGAGCCGCCCCTCTTTATTCCTTCGCCGAAGTCACCAAACGACCCTAATGATAATGATGATACAACAGATTTTAGGCTATCCCTAAAAATTGACGTTAAGCTTACTACACAAACGCTAACAACACTGATTAATAACGCTGCGGATAGCGGCTCAGAACCAACTCGGGATCATGTTCAAACGCTCTTACCGTCTCTTGCCTTACCAAGACCCCAGCGAACTGCCTTGCTTGAATCCGCCCCTACAATTAGTGAGCATCCTGCCCTAGAAGAATCTTCAACTGCTACCCTAATCGAACCCTCACCCGCGCCTGTGCGAACATCTACACGCGTTACCAAGGGCATCCCACCTCTCCGGTATAAAGACGAATTCGCAAAACAAAGGGAACAGGGGTGCAGGTAGTGCTACATTAGCTATTTGTTGAGAATAAGGAACAATTCATTTAGCTTCTTTGTTGTAATTCTATATTTAGTCTCTTTGTTGTGGTCATGTCCAATACTGGACCCTATAACACAAAGAATCACCGGATTAGGATTAGTAGTATGAGAGAGGACCACACCCCTTTTCATTGTATTTATAAAATCGATACCCCTCGACGGAAGCTGAGAGAATCAAGATCTTTGTCTACTGGATTTGCCTCAGTAAATCCAACAGTTATGAGCCCGGAGTGTCTTCAAAATACTTGATACAGAATAGAGAGAAATCTCGTATCATTATCATCTAGCTGCATTCTCCACTTCATACGTTGGCCTTCATTTTTTTAAGAATTAATCTACCTTCGTTGAAACGGATAGGCGCGTCTGTGCATTAAAACAAGAGATCTTGGACAATCCTAATATTTTTTGAAAAGGCCAGACTTGCAATAGTGGAAATATAGCGACAATAGCGTCCTCATCTAGCAAGGGTATTTTGGCTACCTCAGCTGATTGGAAAGAGTGGTTCCAATTCACGCATTAAATCTAAAGCCAATTCCTCCCAAGATATGGATGTACTTTGATTCGGATATTTCGAAGAAAAACATCCCCGGTCTTGAGAAGCCGACAACCTCTACCTACAAGTCGGTACATCCCTAAGCGAAATTCTTTGTAGACCTCACAGAGAATCAGCGGGAAGAGCCCAAATTCCAAAGGGAGTATAAAGAATTCCAGGGGGACGAAAAATCCCTAGAAGATCTATGTCATATCATCGAGGGATCAATAGCCTGACTGATAAAGCATCTCATAAAAAATCATTACACCCCATATAAGATGCCAGTCTCATTGAAAGCGAGACGAACTTACTACTAAAGTCAGAGAACGCATGCTAATTACTGCCTATCAGAAGCTTAAGAGGGCCCTTAAGGATAGTGACATCAAATGGCTGCGCAATTGGCAGGTGGTTTATTCGCAATGTCTAGAAGCAAGCCTTCCCGATGTTCAAGGGACCCAGGCAAGAACCGTTTTTCTCGGTGCCTTAAAAGAGGATTGAGAAGGACTTTGCCAATATACTGTACAACTCTTGGCTATTAATAAGTGGGAGCAAAAAAGAAAGACGGAGAAGATTCCCGCCCTTCCTCAGATGCTCATAGGATCAGAACTCCACTTTATTACTGCCGTTGGATTCTCCCGACAGCCTTCACCGTTCTAAACCGACTACCGGCATATTCCTACGGGAAGTTGCTACTATTATTCGCAACAGCTGGTTATACCGATACCAAGGCTTGCAACCCACACAAATGGGCGCTACATTTTCTGTGTGATTAAGGTCCACGTTAACTATGCTTTGGAAAAAATTTGATGCCAAGCAGCTCGGAACTTCGCTGCGTTGATAGAACGGCAGTATGGAATTAAAATCGCTAAATTCCACACCGATGGAGAGAAGTCATTGGAGAACAAAGACTTCGGGAGGTGCCAATAGTAGCAAAAGGGTTTCAGTATGAGACATCAGCGCCTTTATACGCAAGAGCAAAATAGTCAGTTATAAAAAAGAGCGGGGCCATGCGGATTGAGGCGAAATTGCCAGAAGATTTGTGGTCAGAAGAGGATGTCTCGGCAAACAATCTCCTGTGCAGAAGCCTAACATAAAATTAAGTAAGCGACCTTGCGAGGAATGGCGGGAGAGATAACAATGTAAAGAATGTATTAAGGCGGAAGATGTGACTCTCTTGCCGACAAAAAAGGAACCGTAGTGGCAATTACATGCTGAAACAAATCTGCAACAATCATGTTCGTCGGAAAGATTCCTGTCAATGCGTTCAAGAGAGACTCTGCGCATATTGTGAGAGGAGGCAGAAAAAAGGCTGTGAGAAGTGCGACGAAGTGCGGTTCAAGCGGTAAGTTTATCTTTTTTCTACCATCTTCCTAATGCGCCTTTTATTGATTCTATTCCCCTCCTAGACTGCTATGCTCATCGCCTTCTTTCCTGAAGCCTGATTTTTTGTCACAGAAGGGCGAAATTGAGAAGGTGCTTGGAGGAAAGCCTTACTGTCACTGCATCCTCTTCTACTCAAAATTTCACTGTGGGTTGTTGAATCACATTGAATACTTTTGGTGCCACTCCAAACGCCCATGCAAAACCTAGCTGCGGTTATGCGATCGAGGGATTGCGGAGTAATGTGCCTATATCATTAGTATTTGTATGCGGTAAAACTATCTAACGGCTAAGATGGCATACAAGATCAGGTGAGTGGAAATCACCCACATCGCATCAGAAGGCATAATAAGTGCCTGGTGATGCCGGTGACAGGCATGTTTTGGGTGCATTTTTGTATTGGATTTGAATGTCCGTCACCATATATAGAACCAATGATAGGGAAGGATAACACTATCACAGTAGTAATATAGCCAAATAGGACTTACATATTTGCGCAGGGTTTTCAGTGAGCTCGTTCCTCAGAATTATCCCTTTGCGACATTCCTTCTATCATGTCATCACCCCTTAAGGGTAGATCAATTTACAAATAATGATATATTAATATATTTCGCTTGGTCTAATTGGCTTATTGCCCGTAATTGATGCCTGGTGTCCGAAAAGAAATTTGAGGATGTGCAAATAACGTTGGCCTATATAGCTGCGAATAGAAGTGAGAAGCGCTTGGCTCCCTTTCAGGATTACTCGTTATGCGTGATATCATACGATCGACGGCGGCTCTCCAATCACCCAAATACTTACGTATATTCTATGATAGTACTAACCTAGTCACGGTCCCCGCACTATATTAGGTACCCAGCTGGCTGGGGACTAATAAAGAGATTTGATAGATGCCGTAAACGGACCCGTAGCCCGCTTTCGATCATGTGGTTAGTTTCATGCGGGATAAGGGCTTCAAGCTCATGCAATCATAGTCAGTCGATAGCTCTTTCTTCCCCCTTTTATGGCCAGACTATGTATCTCTCTATTCCCTCAAAGTCCGCAATTTTACTCAATTCCTGCTAGCCATCATTTTTCCCACCCACTGACTCGCTACACTTGTTATTACATGTAAGAATAGGGGATAGCTATCTTTAGGAGGAGATGATGACGTGTGGTAATGTACGAGAATTGATTGGTATTATGT
>JAHQZX020000079.1:0-17204 GCA_019804575.2 Pseudotulostoma volvatum | reverse complement strand
ATACACTCAACATTTCTATGACCTTTTGGTCGAGTGGTGTAGCCCGTATAAAGGCCTAGCGGGTGCGCATTACAGTAGTCCACAAATACGTCATTCATAGACCTTTGAAATGTAGCCAGTCGATTCGTCACTCCGAACGGCATGACTTTATATTTGAACATGCCATATCGTGTTCGAAAGTTTGTCAGGTCCTCAGACTCGTGACTCATTCTTATGCAGTGGATTCCTTGCCTAATTTCTAGGTTAGTCAAGATCTTCACTCTGTTTAGCCTCTCTAGCAATTCATCAGTCAAGGGAATAGGATATCTATCCTTCTTTGTTATCGCATTAAGTTTCCAGAAACCTACACAGAACTGCAATTTCCCACCGGGCATTCTTGCCATCAGGACCGGTGAAGGAAACGGAGCGTGACTCTTTTCGATAAATCCTTGTGAAGATCCTCTACCGGATATTTCTGCGCAGCTTGCGATTGTTTTAGGGACTGCTTGTAGAGGGGTCTGTATCCAATGCTCTCTGTAGGTGAAGCTCCACTTTCCAGTTCTATATTAAAGTTGCACTTTCTGGAGGAGGAAGAGTATCAGAAGCTTTCTTTGAGAAGACATCCACAAATTCACGATATTGATCCGGTAGTCTCTGTGATACCTCCTTTCATTCTATCTCTCTTCTTCCCGGCATTTCTCCAGCTCTTTTCCTTCGATTAGCTGTCTATCTCATAGAGACTAACCGTAAAGACCTCACTGTCCTTCTTCTTTAGATGCCGGCGGAAAGCTAGGGCACTAATTAGTGCAACGTCAATATCTGGTAGATCCTATTCAGTGTCTTTCTCCCTCCTTTCAGATGTGACAGCAGCAGGCTTATCGTACACTCCCTTAAGGACTCGTTCCATCTTGCTCAAATTGTCTTGATGGTCGATGCTGTAACTATGCTGGTGGCTGCAGCGATGTGTCCGATTGTCTGACTTTCTGATTCGCTCCTAGTATTCTTTTATCTTCCGATCACGTCGCACTACATCTCTTTGATGCTTCATGTCTGGAGTCGGTCTTAGAATTTCCTTTGGGACCTTTATTGTCATATTCGCCTGCCTCTTGTCAATATATGAAGTTTCCTCCGGCCACACCAATCTGTTGTTCCTTGAGTCTAGCCAGACAATTTTGTAGCAAGCCACTTCTGTCCCGGGGTTAGGTCATGTTATCCGAGATCAGTGATTAGCATGGGACTTTCAAGAATCACCTTCCATCTATCTACCCATAAGTGCATAATGATCAAGTGCGTGATTGGCCATCCTATCCTCCCATTATATCCTTTCATCGGGCAGAGTTCCGGTAGCTGAAGTGCTGGTATCTGATAGAAGCGAGCAAGCTCTATCGCCTTCTTCGTATCTATAAAGACATATCCTTTCGGTCCTAGGTCGGCAAGTAGTTTTACTGGTGTACCGCATCCATTAAAAGTTAATTAACTATGTACAATGAAGCTCTGTCCTCCAAACAGCTTATTTATATCAAATTCACCTACTTCGAACTCGTAGACCTCCCCCAGGTAGGAGGTTCTCCCTAAGGGTCTCCTTTTCCCGACTTATCACCTCTCGCTCCAGCCTCCAACAGCTTCAAATCTGGTGTCTTCTGATTTAATGGACAACTGTCCGCCGCATGTCTGTGCTGGTGACACTTGAGACATAACCCTTCCTTAATATACGTTCAAAGGCCTCTGGTCGTTTAAATGGTTTCTTTTCAGGCTTTATTATGTGGGAATAGGGGTGGACTTACGGCTTGATACCGCGCTGCGGATGCGAGCATTCTTCTGACTTGTAGGAGAGGTACGACCCTGTGGTCTTCTCCCGGAAACTCCCCTGGTCCTTGGCGTTAACCTCTAGGCTATCTGCTGCCTCAGCGCATCTTTCGGTAAACTGATCAAACTTTCCTAAAGGACACCACCATCGGTTTAAGGCGAAAGGTAAGTTTATCGTACGACTCCTCCTATTCTGCTTCCAAGATCCTAGCTATCCCAGCTAGCCCGGGGAATTTACTTAAAAAGCTCGATGAAATTGTCCCTTCGCGTCATGGCCATGCTACGGGACTCACGGCGAGCCTTTATCTTGCGATTAGGATCGTGGTACCTCGGGGTGAGGTGGTTAAGCATCTCATGGGCGGTTTGATATCTATTCGGGACATCGTCCTCCATCCTAGCTGTGAGATCTCAGCAGCTCCGCTCCTCACGTAGGAAAATTTCCCTTCTTCGTTGACAAAGTGGTCTGCGCTGCCCAGGAGCTTATGCCTCATCAAGACAAGCCAATCCCCGAAGCGAGGTTTCTTTCCGTCGGTTAGGAGATCTGGGTCTGCGATCTTTGCCGATCTCTTCGACCGCTCTGGGGCAAGCGTGCCTGCAGTCTGATTCCTGGAGCGGAGGCATTCCTGCACGATGTTGGTCTCTTTTCTGTGTAAGCTGGAATATCTCTTCATCCTTTTCATAAAGCTCCCAGCTATAAGTCTTCTCAATATCTAACATGAGACCATACAAGTGTTCGCAATCTTCCTGAAGAACTCTCCCTGCGATACTTCTGTTCCCTTATTCCTTCCTAGGGCCGGGCGGGGTGCTAAGGCGCCACTAAGGATGTAGCCAAGCTCGGACAAGGGCATGCCGCCAAGGTGAGGACCAGGGGACTGTTTCCACAGAGACTGTTTCTTCTCCCCGATCCAACGAGGATATGCCTGGTTTGTTATCTATACCCTAGATGTTTTACTCTCACTAATGAGGCATAGAGTCTACTAAAGTCAACATTAATGGCGAGCGCTGATCTCCAAAGTCTGCCACCGACATATACCCAGAGAATATGCTTCAGGCGTCCACCAGCACTACTTCATACACCTTCTGTGGTAAGCTGATCGATCCATGTTTGAGTAGTATGTCTGGCTGACTTCAGGACAGGTAAAGAGCCTATTTGCTTCTTCTATACCTTTGCCTCTAAACCTTGCCCATCAGTTGGGGACCATGGAGACACAAACGGCGGCTTGCAATTACATCTGCGAATTATACAGAAGAGAGCTGCCCCTAAGCCTGATTTGCCTACCGAGTATTAGTAGTCTTTCAAGCTTCAGGCACAGAAGTCAGTAGCGCAACTAGGTCACATTGTAATTTAGCCGATCGATCTTTAAATAAATGTACTCTAATATTAGTTCAGCAACCCTCACATTAGGGAACTAGTATAGAATTGGGGTTGTTTGTCATGTTTGTTTGTTGATTATGACACATCACCACACTCATGCATTTCTCCTTTTGTCTCTTCTTTATCTCCAGCACCTGAATATCAATTCAGTATGGCTCCTTCACAATTTCAAGTGCAATACTCTCCTAACAACTTCATCTCTCCCTCTTTCAGCTGGCTGGCCAACAAGAAGACCATTTACATGCCTCCTTTTGTTGCAGAGTATGGTTTCTAGTGTAGACATGGATCAGTTGTCCGAGCGCCTAGGCCAGAAAGGGCACAGTCAAGGGACTAAGACCCGTGACTTTGGTCGCTTGACCTTAAGTGGTATGTAGGCCCAGCTAACTCTAGATCCGCGGCTCGATTCCTGGGTGTCCAGCTCCAGTGCTCGACGCTCCCTTGACTCATCGTCTTATAAATCAGAGTCATCGGACTGGCTTGCTTGCTTCCCTTGCCTTTCGCATTTCTTGAGATTCTCAGACCGCCGCAAGCCAAGATGATTTGAGCGAGACTAAGCGCTCGCTTGGTCTCGTCTCATCTCGTCTTGGCTAATTTTAGCCGAGCAAGCCGAGACAAGACAACAAGATCTTATCAAGTCTTAATTGGTTTATAGGCCCGATGGTTAACTAATAGGCTAGCTTGCTTCAGCCCGCCAACCCGACCCATCATTAGTTAAGCCCGCCTCGTTAAGTTAGCCAATACCAAACTACCAACTATTGACGACTCCCAAGATAATTACTAGTATATAGTGGCCAGCCCGCTGGTCATATGATCAGTATCAAAAAGTGTCCAGGACTCCAGCTCTGAAGCCAGCCAATTAAGCCAAAGAAAGCCAGAAGGGCCGGGCTTCGAAAGCGCTGGTGCGTTGCCTTGTTCACACGCTCAACCTAATTAACCAGGCATTTCTGTTGGGACAGGATCCAGAACAGTTTATAATGAAGACCGGAGCTCACTGGCGACCTGGATACTCAACCACCTGTAGCGTAAGCGAGTTTTATCTGCAAGCTATCGAATATATTTCGGTATATACGAAGAAGCCCAAAGCAGCGAACGGAGTTCGAGCGAATCCGGGTAAACGATGAAATTGGCGAGTCTCGCCAAGGAGGTTGAGGATGATGAACAGTAGGATGGAACTCTATATATGACATGCTAGTACTACGCGCTGATAAACTAAAATTACAACTGCAAGAGTATTGCGACAACTGGAAACAACAGAACACACCTGGTAACAACGGTGATGCCGGCTACAATGTCTGGGAGGATAAACTGTCGCCTGAGGAGTGGAACGGCATTGCCGAAGTTATAGAGGTGCTAGCTCTGTTTAAAAATTAACCAAGCAGATTGAACAGCGTGAAAGAAGCCTGCAGGATTACATTCCGTATTATGATAAGATTCTCGATCATTTGCATGAAGCCGCTCAACAATTCAAACGTCAGGCTGAGAGCAGTAGTAGTGGCGACATATTCCAATGGCTCCAAATCTACACTGAGTCTGCGTTGGATAAAGCAAAGGAGTTGTTCAAAAAGGCCGACGACTCCTCCACTTATTACACGGTGGGTGTTGTTGATCTTCGTAAGGATCATTGACAAAAACATTGGAACCGCTACCATTCGCAGGATCTGGACCGTTTAAATATAATATCCCTACAAATCCAACAACTGAGCCTTAGCGACAATGATAACAATGATTCATTAGACCTGGAGGAGTACATGAGTGCCTCATACGGCTAGCTTCAAACCCAGTCGCAAGAGTGATGCATAAGTTGTTACGCCGTCTCTGCTCCTCAGCCCAACTTCAAACCGGCTCAGTGGCAATTCATTGAGTGGAAGCACCCTAACATAGTTTAATTCGCCGTCGATCATGCTGCTATCCCTATTTCTGTATCTAAATGCGAACGGTCATTTATTAGCAACGCTAAGTTCTCCCTGAATCCATTAAGGGTGAAAATGAAGTCAGACTTGCTCGAGGCCCTTGAGACCCTTCGGGCCTGGTATCTACAGGGAGAAGAGCAAAGTAAACAGGCTGAAAATAGGGAAATGGACCGGGCAGAGCGGCAAATAATTTCATAGTCTTTGAAGGACGGGGAGAATGTATGAACGAAGATAGCTAATGAATATTGGCGATATTTGAATATTATTTTATTGTTATTCTTCCCTACTCATGGCGCTTTGTCTCGGATTGTCTTGGACTAGTCTCGCTTGGTCTCGCTTATCTTGGCTTATTGAGGGGAGCCTGCGCTGATAACTGCTGCACCACCTCATCTGCTGTATGCTGCTGAAATTCACCCACAAAGTGGTTCAACGACCTGACCCAAGATTTCATGACTATCTCGCAAATTTCCCTTGGATATCATTGAATCTCCAGCTCTTCTTACTTTCCGCAAAAAACAGTCTGAAACCCCGATTTCTGAGGCATCGGACCCTCATAGATGCCATATATAGCTAAGTCAGCTGAACCATGTATGCGTATCATGCATGAAAACTTCCAATATCGGCACCACCAGTGTGCTCAATACGTACATCCTGGTAGGTCTTTCTCTTATTACAGGTCCAGAAATTATTCACAAAAGGCCAGTATTTGGATAGTGGCTGAAGCAAATCCATGGACCGAGAGAAAGCCTGTCCGGTGCCCAAAGTATAACAGATTCAGGAAAATGCTGATCTATATAGATCAAAGATTGTGATCTATTCATAGTGACATGTATGTTCCATTTAGATGAGTTCAAGGTTTGTTCTTTGTCTCAAAAGATGATATGTTCGCTTGAAGAGGTGGTTTCATTCAGCGTTCCCTGGCCATCTTCTCATTTCTCATTGGCCAGAACAGCATTTTCTCCTTTTGGTCTAGCTAACTAAGTCTATAGGTGACCATACCATCTCTTTCTCTGTAGATAGCGAGAAAAAAAAATTTCAAAGTTCCTTTTTGTAAAGCCTGCAGTTCCCATTTCCATACTTATACTCCGCCATTGACTGGTTCCCAGCACCTCAACAGCGAATAGGCGTTCTCGCATTGTGAAAAACATCAGGATATCCTTAAAACCTCATGGCACATTCTATCACCATCGAGATATTCTAGAATCCTATAGCGCATTGCACCCCGAGGGTCTTCTAGGATATTCTAGAGAACCTAAACTACTATATGTATTGGCCGACCTCTCGGAAAGTGTTTCTTTCTCTTCTTCCTCTATTTCTTTCTTTGGCCTAGAATTCTAGTATACTAGTGACATAATAGAATTCCTCTTTTCTAAGATCACCCCGTTACATGCCACATAGCCTGGATGCCAACTGGCGCGTTGATAACAGCGCGTGCTGGGGTAGAAGGCCGGCTTGAATTCAGGAATAGATGTCGTTGTCGAGTAATTCATATCATAATAATGAATTGGAACTATTCACTAAGAGTCTAAAATCATACAGGGTGTCAACAGAACCTTAACATGTAAAGCAGTAGTCCTTTAGCGCCAAAAGTTCTTAGCAGGAATGCAAAAACGTCTGGACTGCGGCTAACGTGTAATTCCCCCAATTCATAGCCGTTTGACCGTTTCCCGTTGAAAGTAAGTTTCCTCCCAAAGATGCCCAAAAGTAGGACAAGCATTGGCAATTACCTAATCAAGGCCCATGGCCACGTCGCCGCCTACCGCGGGAGCCCCTAGTCAAGCGAACCCAGCTCCAAATTCGTTATCGAGTCTATGGAGTGAGGCGATGTAGGTAAGGTAGTAGTGAACTGTGAAATCGGGCCGAGACGCTGATGGATCCAGGTGCAAATATTCGACTAGGTATTACTGACCCTGTTGAAATATTAATGGTGTTAGATTATGAGCTAGCAGCAGAGGACCATGGGCTAGCAGTAGAGGAATATTTGGGGCTTTCAACTGATTGCTACAGGAGAAGGAGATTTCTATGTGGAAGTGTAACGAGGAACAACGGTGGGCACTGGGAAGCGCTGACATGGATATTGAATTAAAGGACTAACTTGTCCATGTATATTATACATGTCTTGGTTATCGCTATATTTCTATGTTGCATTATTGCTTGGTGGTGAAAAAAAAGTCCTCAATTCTCGATCCTCAATGTCTTATACCCGCCATATTCCATCAACTCAAATCAGTTGCAAGCCAGCTCGGCTGTATTACCCCTCCGCGATACTAAGAATCAGCCTGCTAAATAAAGGATGACTCACAGAGTCCATATAAACACACCCGCTTATCTATAGTAGCAAATCTCTAGCGGAGATGGTAAACTTAGTAGCAAGGGTTTGCTTAGTAGGTATTATTCGGCTCTTTGGTAGCGCATGTTACCAACTTTCCATTATTCCCATATACGTAAATCCTCTCTAGTGCAAATCTCCAATGGAGATGTTAAACTTAGTAGCAGGATTTACTTAGGAATCATTCGGCTCTTTGGTGGGGCACGCTACCAACTTTCCGTTATTCCCGTGTGTGCGCAAATCCTTTATTCCAACACACCCCCCCAGGATGAATTCTCCTTACTCTCCCATCAGGTAAGGATCTGATTCAGCAAAGTGGTAAAATGGTCTTTAGTCAATGGCTTGGTCAGGCAATCTGCAAGGTTTTCGGTAGATACAACGTATTCAAACCTCATATCCCCTTCTTCCACGCGTTTGCACTGCCAATGGTATTTTATGTCCATATTCTTCGCCTTGCTGTGTGGATAGGGACGCGGAGTTGGATAGCTCTTTGATTATCCCCACGGATAATAGTAGGATCGGCGACTAAATGTTCGAAACTTAATTCAAGAACAAGTTTCCAGATCCAGAAGGCTTCCATACCCGCATTGAATTGCTCTATATACTCAGCTTCAGTGGTAGATGTAGCAATAGTGGATTGGCGTTTGGAGGACCATGAGATTGGTCCATTTCCTAGCCAAAAATATATAGCCAGACGTAGACTTCCAATTTCCTTTTAGAATGGTTTCACCATAATCCGAATCAGTATACCCGTAGAGATGTTAAGGTGTTGGTGCAGGGACTCCCATAGTTAGTATTTCAACGAATATAGCGTAACACAGGTCATAGAGCTTGTTTATGAGCTTTTTGAGGATTAGAAACAAATCGGCTTGAAACTCCGGCCGCAAAAGCAAGGCTAGGCCTGGTATGCATGACAGCATACATGATAGAACCTGTAGCGGAGTTGTATTAAGCTTTTGAGTAGGATTGAAAGGTTGACCAGCGATTTCCGGATCCAAGCGGATTCCAAGGGATAATAGTGTTGATTTCGGGTTGCAGCTTTCCATACCCATCCATTTGAGACCTTCCAGGTAGAATTTTCGATGGAGAAGAATGCTTTCTCATTCTTGAACAACCTCAACACCAAGAAATGTGTTGATTTCGGGCTGCAGTTTTCCATACCCATCCGTTTGAGACCTTCAATTTAGGTAGGATGTTTGATGGAGAAGAATGTTTCCTCGCTTCTGGACAACCTCAACACTTAATAATCGCTTAGTTGGTACTAATTCAATCATTTGCATTCGTTGGCTAGTAGCTTAACGACTTCGTCGGCTTGCTCGGGATTTTTAGCGTTAAGTAGGGTATCATCAACATAAACACCCACAATAATAGGACCTTCAAGATGGTGGCTTTTTTGGATGAATGCATTAGGATATCACCAACCGTCATAAAAAAAAAAGATAACAGGACCTTGAGGTTTTTTTCTTTTTTTTTTTTTGGATAGTTACATAATAATCTGACACCATATTCTTGCCTAAATCTACGAGCTTCCCAACGCGCCTTATAACGTCCGTCATGTTTCTTCTTCAACACCCATTTGCCGTCAGTGTTAGGGTGACGTGAAGAGACGTCCGTTTTCTTTGACGAGAACCCAGGCTTGGTTCCCCATAAGGAGGGAGTCATGCTCTTCCGTGAGAGCGTTCTCCCACTTAGTGCGTGCAGGTTCCGGGCATTGCCATAGGTTGGGCGCACGTTGGCTCGTCATCCTTCTCATCTAGGATCGGCCAACGATTGCTTAGTTCCTCTTTACTAATGGCGAGGTGAGCTTGTTGAGATCCAATAAGTAGGCGTGACGGTTTTCTTTTTGCTCTCATATCGAGAGATGGATGACTCTGGAACATCTACTGCTATCTCACCGGGTTTTAAGATAGTCAGTTTGGGGCATTTTCGCGGCGTTATATCGGTCTCCGATTCTGAATTCTTAATATCATTATCTGACTCTGGATTAGGGGTATGAAAATTCCCCGGTTCAGGTGTCGACGGTTGGTAAACGTGAACTGGTTTGTGAGGGCTCTACTTGTGATGACCTCATCAACATAGCTGCTGGGACCGAGTCACGTGACTGGATGAGACACCACCTTACGGAGGAAGGAATAGTACACAGGCTAGTCCATACAAGTCTGCTTCCGCAAGATCTCATTTCTCTTTCTTTCTTTCTTTCCTTTTCTTATGCTTAATATTCTTGTATCATAGCACCTAAATAGAATCAAGAGATTCCATTTCTCTTTTCTTATTAGATCTGGCTGTTCATTACACTACTATGATAGTGTTATCGATCAAAAAATATTGCGGATTAGCAGCAGGTAAGGATAGGGATTGCGATTCGGCTGCTTGCTTAAGTTGCAGAGTAGTGCGAAACTTTTCGATATCCTTACTGCAATTAATACCGTGATCAGCACTATCACCACTCCCCTGTGACCCAAATCCAATTCCAGTTGAGTCAGTCTCTTTGAATACCACATCCCTAGAGTATATAACCTGATTAACCTCTTCCTGCCATAGGATATACTGCGTGGAAGCAGCATACCCAAGAAGACGGCAGTCAGCAGTTCGCAGATCCGGCTTTTGAAGCTTTTTGGTTGGTATGGTCACCCACGCTATAGATCTTATAACCTTGAGGTTGGAAAGGTCAGGTTTTCTCTAATACAATACCTCATATGGGGGTTTTCCATTTAGAGCTTGTGTGGGACTTCGATTCTTGAGGTAAGTACTAGACGTCTCTACTAGATATGATATGACCAGGATCTGGTAGGTAAATCCCGATTCAAGCAGCTGAGCTCGCAGTTTATCGCAAAGGATTCCTGCTCAAGCGCTCTGAAACACCGGTTTCAGGGTGAGCATAGCCTACAATAGGCTCCCATATAATACCCTCGTTCATAAGAAACTGGTCGAAAGCACCAGGGGCGTATTCTCCAGCATTATTAGATCCCAAGGGCCTGATTTTCCATCCAAATTGCCTCTTCATTCGCCTTTGGTAACATCTGAACGTCTTAAGTGCCTCGTCCCTAGTACGAAGGAAAAAGATATTGGAGAAGCGGGTGAAGTCGTCGGTGAAGGTGGTAAAATACCGGCGTCCGTTATGAAAGATGGGAAACGGGCCGCAAATGTCGGTATGAACAAGTTCAAAAGGTCTGGGTGCCCTTCGAGCCTTCTTGTTATCATAGGAGTGCTTCACATGTTTTGCCTTTCGGCAACACCCGCATATCTTCCATTCTGGCATGTCATCCTCCAAGATGTCAATCTTCGAACGTTTAAGGAGCCTCCGAAGGTTTTTCTTCCCAAAATAGGCAAGGCGGCGATGCCACACAGATAGTGGTTCCAGGTGAGGAGTTGTAACCCTGGTTTTGTGTGCTTTTTCTCTCGAGGGGTTACCTTCAAATGCAGGTTGTTTGAGCGGATGGCTGTCACGACAAGATGATCCAAATCCGTCTCATATATTTTTGACCCCTCTTAGCAGGAGAGAAACACCATAGCCGTCCTTGTTGAGCTAATCAACACTAAGCAGATTTACCTTCGAGTCTGGGGCATAGATGACCCCAGGAAGTCGAAAAGGCCTCATGTCTCCAGTTTCGTCTCTTAACAGCAATACCACGGGCCCTTTACCAACCGAATATAGTGTTTCTCCATTAGCAACTTCGATAGGGATTTTGACTCGCTCAATTGCGTTAAAAGCTTGAGAATCCCTACACATTTGTCGAGTTGCCATAGTGGAGTCCACATATTCATCCGAATCTACATACAAGGTATCTTGCTGTTTAGCCAATTTGCCTGAGATCCTCGTATGCAAGGCTAATTGATATCCGTTCTGGCCGGATTTGTCGGTCGTGTTGGTGGCGTGTTCCTTCTTTTATTTCACAGTAGTCACATCTCAAGCTGAGATCCTTCTCTTTCTTCCCTTTCTTTCTCTTCTTATCCCTCACCAGGTTTGCGGATGCAGTAATAGGCTTTGCGTCCGAAACTTCGTAGGTAAGGAATGATCCAACCCAGCCGATCGGGCTCGCAGCAGTGCGGTTCGGGCCTTGGAGGCTGAGTAGGGATAGCGCCGCAGCACATATCCCATACATCATCGGCGACAAAGCAGGACTGTGTGTTGAGGATCCAGGTTTGATAATTGGAGGAACCTTTGGGCTTGGGGGAGTAGTATAGAGCGGGGAATCGCTCTTGGAATCGTCGTCTTTGGTTTTCTTGAATAGAACAAGAAGAAAAAGCTGGGAACACATAAAGATAAAAGAAGTAAAAATGAAGAGAGAGATGTTGAAAGGGAGTTGCAACAAACCAGGATACCCCAAGTGCTTATGCCGGGCTCATGACCTGTTAGATTATGAGCTAGCAGCAGAGGACCATGGGCTAGCAGTAGAGGAATATTTGGGGCTTTCAACTGATTGCTTACAGGAGAAGGAGATTTCTATGTGGAAGTGTAACGAGGAACAACGGTGGGCACTGGGAAGCGCTGACATGATCTTGAATTCAAGGACTAACTTGTGCATGTAGATTATACATGTCTTGGTTATCGCTATATTTCTATGTTGCATTATTGCTTGGTGATGAAAAAAAAGTCCTCAACTCTCAATCCTCCATGTCTTATACCCGCCATATTCCATCAACTCAAATCAGTTGCAAGCCAGCTCGGCTGCATTACCCCTCCGTGATACTAAGAATCAGCCTGCTAAATAAAGGATGACTCACAGAGTCCATACAAACACACCCGTTTATCTATAGTAGCAAATCTCTAGCGGGATGCTAAACTTAGTAGCAAGGGTTTGCTTAGGTAGCGCGTGTTACCAACTTTCCATTATTCCCATATACGTAAATCCTCTCTGGTGCAGATCTCCAATGGAGATGCTAAATTTAGTAGCAGGATTTACTTAGGAATCATTCGGCTCTTTGGTGGGGCACGCTACCAACTTTCCATTATTCCCGTGTGCACAAATCCGAATTGAAAGGATGTTTCATCCGTGTGTTTGCTTAGTACAGAGCGATTGGTACTTGATAAACTATTGGAATCTAGACCATGTCGCCGAGAATGAATCTGTCAGAATATTTTTAATGTTCTGGGCCTCCTACTGCTGTATATACTACTAGCATTTTTGCGATACTATCGACAAGGATCGAATAATTGTTATTTACAATTTACTACTTACCCTAAGTCGACAAGTCTTACTTGATCCAAGGAAGACTATAAATAACGCGTCCCCAGCGTCTCCGCTTCTTCCGTTCTATTCTTTTACTTCTTATGTGCGGTCCATTAATATAGTACCAATAAATCGCTCCTTATCGCAAGACCAAAAAAACTACTCAACAGAATTACTTCCCAGCATCCACAAGACTTAAGATATGATAGGATTCACCACTACGGTATTAGCCTTACACACCCTAACATCACATGGGCTATACTTACATTGAAGATCGTTAAGTGAGTCACAGGCTCTGAGAATTTACCCAGTATTGGTAGCCGAATCTGAAGGGAAACTTCAAGAGATAGGGGCACTGAGATCCCCTTGAAGCACGTGATATCTGAGTTTCCTTTGAGTTTGAGATTACTCAGCCTGCCTCTTGTGAGCGTAGTTGAACGTGGCTAGAAAAAGCAATCATGAAGGTAAGCCCTGAGGAAGATCAGGCGGTAACGATCCGAGCCATAGCTGGAGTGTATTTTTTCAGGCCACGACATGGCCTGACTGTTGGAAACGTATGACCTCTTTGATCTTGTAGTGCTGTAGGTCGGATGCGGTAATCTTCCAATCGTTTGCTGCAATTCCTATACTGTACGGCTTACCTCAATGCAGGCCTTGACAACGATGTAACCCTATTCCATATATATGTACGGTAGCACAAACACTAGCTATTGGTCTTCCAACATAATACCCAACCCAAGCAGACAGATGATTTTCACCCGGCCTTTATCTCAGATATATTTTGCTACTACGCTAATAACTCATTGTTTATTAATGCGGTAGGACTTCCCCGAACATAAGACTACTAATAGTGAAATTTTTATTAATAAGCTAAGGGATACTATGCAATCGACCATTCGGCAACTACTCTGGACAAGGCAGGCGTTGCGCGAACCGAATTCTTACGTTGCCATGAAGGGAAAAGGAAGCTATGACCTTGCACAAGTGGTGCTTGCCTAGGTACATAAACAAGCACTGGGCTTACCATTATTATCATGCCCCCGGTCCTAGATAGCTTGAAGAGAAACTGGCTTTTGAGAATACCGAGATGCATACTATCAAATGGCTCACTCTAGTAATCTGTGCATCTTTGGCCTCCTTCGCTGAGGCGGCTATGCCCCCATTTCCTTTACCTCCTCCATTCACTAGCGATGAATCTGCGGCTTGCGGGGTCTCAACCTTTGAACAGTTGATTGACCATGATCACCCGGAGCTTGGGACCTTCCCTCAAAGATATTGGTGGAATGCGGAATGGTGGAAAGGAGAGGGCTCGCCTGTAAGTTGAAGTAAAGCCGCATGATGGGATCGAAATACCTAAGTCAAATCTTTCGTGTTCTTTCGTCTTCCGTGAGTTTGAGGACCTAATATCGACTCTTTACGATTAGGTCGTTCTATTTACTCCCGGGGAAACCTCTGCAACAAATTACACGGCCTACATAACCAATAAAACGATTACTGGCGTGTTTGCCCAAAATATTGGAGGTGCTGTAGTGATGATTGAGCGTCAGTGATCCTTTGGGGTCTCAATTGCGTGCCAAAGCTGAAGGATCTCAGACCGGTACTGGGGTGAATCATCCCCATTCAGTGTTCTATCAACGACCAACTTGCAATACCTCACCCTGAGGCAGTCGATCGCAGACTTGACCCATTTTGCTCAGACAGTCAGGCTTCCATTCGATACCCTGGGCAACTCTAATTCCGGCAAAGCTGTAAGTTGCGAAAATTTGAGATTGCGCTTGCTATACGCTTATATGTAAATTGTAACCGAAGCCATGGGTACTCTCAGGAGGGTCTTATGGTGGTGCCTTGTCAGCATGGACAGAATCAACCTCCCCTGGAACCTTCTGGGCTTACCATGCCTCAAGTGCCCCCGTAGAGGCAATTTACGACTACGTATAACATTATCATACTATCTGACGATTAATTACTTATATATCACAGTGGCGATACATTGTTCCTATCCAGCAAGGGATGCCGGCAAATTGCAGTAAGGACGTCTCAACGGTGGTCAATTATATAGATAGAACCCTCCAGTCAGGAAACACAGAGAAGAAGCAAGAGTTGAAGAACATGTTTGGTCTTGGTGCTCTTGAACATGACGACGATTTTGCTAGGTAAGACTTACCCATGAGTTCAATTCCAGACCATCATCTGAGTTCTGAGAATAGCGCCTTACAAAATGGGCCCTGGCTTTGGCAAGATATCAATTTTTTCACTGGATATTCTGCCTTCTACCAGTTCTGTGATGCAGTAGAGGCAAGTTTTATGTATATCACGTCCATCATGTGATGGCGTTAACTGAAACCAAATTAGAACGTTATAGGAGGAGAAGCCGATGTTCCTGGGTCTAATGGAGTCGGTCTTGAGAAAGCCCTAAATGGCTATGCCAAATGGTTCAATACGACCTTCCTACCAGGCTGTGAGTTAAACGTAGGCCCGCCTATGAAAAAGAATGGCATTGACTATTATAGATTGCGCTTCATACGGCTATTGGACTGACCAAAATAGCATCGAATGCTTTGATACATATGATGCATCGAACCCAATCTATACCGATACCTCTGTTTCCCAGGGCTATCGACAGTGGATATGGTTCTTGTGCAACGAGCCACTTGCGTACTGGGAAGAGTAGGCTTTGATTATCATCCCTTCTCTCAATATCATACGCTGATTTAAATAGCGGGGCACCAGGTTCTATCCCGACCATTTTTTCGCGCCTAGTTACCACCGACTACTGGCAACGGCAATGTGATTTGTACTTCCCACCGGGTTCCGGCTACACCTATGGCAGTTTTGAGGGCAGAACGGTTGAGAATGTAAATTTATGGACCAAGGGCTGGTCCTTAATCAACACGACGCGACTCATTTGGACTAATGGGTATGTACCGCGGATAAATCTTATTCTTCCATTTGTACAATCATATAATTCATCGTATGTAGGCAATTTGATCCGTGGAGGGAATCGGGGGTCTCGTCCGATGCCCGCCCAGGCGGCCCTCTTCAAAATACTTACGAGGCCCCGCTTCAGATCATCCCGGGAGGCTTCCATTGCTCTGATCTCATTCAGAAGAATGGTCTTCACAACGCTGGGGCTCAAAGAGTGATCGATAATGAGGTTGCACAGATCAAGACTTGGGTGGATGAGTATTACCACCAAAAGAAATAGAAGTTTCATCTTTGATGGCATAAAACATGGCTTAGGTTCTAACTCACTATTTATTTTAGTAGGAAGAGTCTTCCTAGGGATGTATAGACGTCAAAACTAGAATATCAATCAGTGCTGGTAGCAAGAGACAGGATTCAGCTCTCTATGTATTTTGAGCAGGCGTTCAATGTGTCTCTGCCTGCCTTAATGTAGAACACGACATTATACAAGCAAACTGCAATTAAAAGCTTAAAATTCTGAATTCTGATAATCACGTGACTTGTGTGATCGGAATTTGTTGATCAATTCACATTACTCAAAGGACTATGAATTGCGCCTATCGTTAATGACAAATTGGTATCTCGAAGAAAGGCGTTTCAATAGTAATGCCTAAATAAACCAAATGACCTCTAGGAAAAAATTCGATTAACCTCGGAGCATGTATTATCAGCGTTAATATGGTTATTAGCTTTTAGGTAGGCTCTTTTTAGATCATGTATGGCATCAAATTGTGTTTCTTTCCCCATCTCTTAATTAAACATGAATTGTCGCGTGTCCCTCGCTTTGTTATAACTAAGGTTTATATACAAGAGGGATTTGTTGAAGAGGAAACGCAAGAAGGGCAATGAGAGGGAGAACAGCTCTATAGATATAGAGCCAGCTTCTAGTGTAGTTGTTATGATGGTTTGGATCATTGCATTATTGATAGAGATTGTGTGGGAACCTTCCTACGGAGATCATGTGGGAATCTTCCTACCATTCTGATGACTCGTTGTAGCACTACTTATAAGGGTTTCCCTAACAGGTGCCACGCCTCGTTGATTACGAGAGCTCGGATATGGCTCTGAGCCGTTGCCTGGCGCAGAACCCTGCACCTCCAACTGACCAGACCTTTGAGACTCAAGACGCAGCCATGAATTTCCTGAATAGCTTTACTAAACCCCATTGATATGCGCTCGTCACTAAGTCATCTAAAACACCCGGAGGGGGTGGTTCTATTCACCGTGTCTGCCTTTAGTGTAGCCGTGGATATGGAGGAGAATATCCATGTGGCTTAAGTAGTAATTGCGTATGATGATTGTTCCATTTTCCTTCAAAATGTAGTGGTGTTATTACTGTTGGCGTTGCGTCGGTTTTCAGGGGCGGGTTTTAAGATTCCGCCACCATACTAGTAATGTAAAGACTACTCCAGGAGTGTAGACGGTCATTGATGGCCAGTAAAATCGTCGTGGTGTGAATCTGCGCCTTACTCTAAACTGAACACTACTTAGTAAGGAATGTATTGTATTAGGGCGCTAAAACACTAGAATACTAAGAATGAGAAGAAAAGAGAAGAAATAAAGAAGCCGCTGTAGATATAACAGTCTATAAACGCCCAGGCCAAGGCTTAGCGCTACGGGCTCATGAAGCAGCACAGGCCCTAGAAAGCCAAGGGCGGGGGGTCATGGTT
>JAHQZX020000078.1:0-17259 GCA_019804575.2 Pseudotulostoma volvatum | reverse complement strand
GCTCCTCCGTTAACTCAAAATGGCCGTCACAGAAACGGAAAACGGAGGTCCGTTATGGGCTGCCGAACAGGCCCCTAGTCGTAGAAGCCGCCATAATGAGCGTGATTAGGGGAAAAGAAGCTTAAGTGTTAATACATGTGCTACGGGAGGGGGGTTCTTCGATCATGATGAACCGTTAGAAAAAAAGTTTTTTTTTTTTGATTTGGATTAAAAAACTTTTGAATTGCGTTTTTCCCTCAGGCAGCACGCGTAGCGTAATGGTAGCGCGTCTGCCTTGTAAGCAGAAGGTTGCGGGTTCGAATCCCGTCGTGTGCACGCTTTTTTTTTTCTCTCTCTCTCTCTCTCTCTCTCTCTCGTTGTTATCCTTAAAACCTTCAAGTCGAGATCACACGGTATAGTGTATAAAATCATCATATGCATATTCATTCACGCATCATACGAATAACATGGTCCGCTGCAACCATAGAGTCGACAGCACTTTTGATGGGGAAAACCAATCCTAATAATGGTCAGCTCCGTGATCCACATTAGTGCTCCGGACACACGGGCCCCTGGTTAACCAAGAATGGTAACTGGACTAACCAAGGAAATATCGAGCTAGGGAAGTCTATTATTGACAGGACCCCCCCTATATTGTCTCTGAGCCTCTTATGTATTTTATTTAGGAGGAGGATTAAGCAATGTTGTATATAGCAACCCAGTGGCAGGACAGCCGTATAGCTAGAAGTCCAATCCAATACCTTACTGAGAGAGCCTTATCTTCATTCATGGTATGATTCAGCTGACAATAATATGTACGACTTAGTAGTACGTTTTCAGTCAACTCCACCAACAATGCAACTAAGGAGGGGGGGTAACTTACTTGATCGACCCAGCCACCAACCACTTGAAGAGTATACTACTATATAAAAAGGGAACCTGCTGAAGCAACTCGTTCTACCTATCATTATGCGGGTATATCGGGATTGGGTCGCTTAGAAATATCACTGTGGTCTCAAATAATTGGTTGTTGCAAATCGTATCAATCTCAAATCCAATTGCGCGGAACTGCAAGCAGGAGGGGAGGGTAATACGTACTGTAAGATAAAGTAGAGAGAGAGAGATATCATAGGTTCTAGTAAGTTACGCTACATATTATCATACCTGTCATAGCAATGCAATGGTAAGGTGCCATAGATCTCGAAGCCTTATTAAACCCCCAACTCGGGTAGCAAGGCCACACAATAATAACTCGAATCGATCGATTGATTGCTTGGCAACAATCGATCAACTCCCCCCCATAACCCTTCCAATTATTCCCCGCAGGATCCTGATATAGAACGCAGATAAGCTTACGATCAGACTACAAGCTGTACGTACGATCATGGTTTATCCTAAGGATTTCCGAGATCGAAGAGACACTAGCTAGTACTTGATAGGTACTATTTACATTTCAATATACAGGCTGGGGATAATCTAGACGAGACTGACTTCCGATTGCAAATTGGCATAGTATATGAATAAGTAAGTAGTAGTACTAGTCGCGAATAAGAAGTTACCCTCATCGAAGCACTCGGTGCTGATCCAGCGCGGCGGTCATTCCACCAATTATATATAGTCCTTTCGCTCCAAGCGAGCGCTATCCGGACGGACATAGGTTTGATTACACCGAAAATAGGCTCTGTCATGGCTATAGAAATCGTCCATCTAAACAATAAGACTGCTCCTCGGTAGATTCTCATAGATTTCTTGCGAAATGACCGGACTTAGTACTTGGCTTCGAACTCTGCAACGGTTTGCGGATCACATCCATACCTATGATGTAGAAATGAAATAAAGAAACGGGGTGCGCGGGTTTCATTCTGCTGCGAAAGGCTTCTTTGATCGCCAGGGTTAGGTGTAGAATATCGAATAAGGCTGGTAGCCTTTTGTAAATACATATCATATCAAATTCGAACTGCTATTCTGTGGGGTGTTCTCTTATACCACACTTCCGCCAATGCTTCAGCTAGGTATGGATGAAAGCGTGCAAGACAGAATCAGAGACGCCATCGAGCATCCATTCGAATGGCAGCCTCTGTATTTTCGTGGTTTTATACCCACCCTCTTTTGTATCCAATGTCAGAACTTTTCGTTTCGGATTCCATTTAAATCTCAGGCGGCAAAACTCCAACGGGAATCAGCAGGGGGTGGAGATGTAATATCCCTTCGAGCAGACAATTTGGTAACAAAACCGGTAGTACCCAGGAGGTGGTGTTGTTAGGATCATAGTTCCAACTTCCCAGCAACCAGGTTCTCCAGCTTCGGTTGATTCACCCAACCAGAGTTGGCTCTGAAGAGCGAGGGATGACGCTGTTCGTAGATTTATCGTGGATCGGATGGAAGCTTAATGGCGGGAATGTGTCTCGAATTAAAGGTGCCATAGCTTGCTACCACGGCGGGTTCCTGCAGTGAATGGAAGGGAACTGGGAATCCAGTCAGGTCGCCATTCGGGCTGTGGGGGTTTTCCCTGATCGAGGGCATCCCCATACAAAAGAGGATAGATTAGAATACGGGGGGATACGAGATCAAGGATGGTGTACTACTCTATACATAGTCGTGATGTAATCATCATTAGGTGCTGTAGAACTAACCCGATCACTCGGAATGAGGACTCAAGACTGACTCAGTCCAAGCAGAATGCAGACATGGATTCTACTGTACAATACTAGTCAGAAGACTATTACTAAGGATGTACATGTACAGGTACATGTCCGCTCCGAAAACCGAACCATCATAGTCACTAACCAGTTCTGGTAAGTCATCAGGACGAACACATGATCGGATCGGAGGGGGGACGGACGTGGGGTACATTTTATTAGGGTACATTTTATTAGTCATCTGGCAGTTGCATTTCTTGATTTCTTGATTCTTTCTTTTTTCTTTCTTCTATCCCCAACTACATACATAACATACCAGACAAGCAGTCCATCGATCGAACTGATCGAAAGGATGAAGTGATACGGAGAAGATGAAGATGAAGATGAAGATGAAGATGAAGATGAAGCCATGATCCCATCATCCTTGCTCCCCTTCTTCTTAGTTTCATATTCGATCCGATCCGACTAGACCCCAGTGGCCATCGAATCGAATCGGGGTTGACTTCATGAGGCTGAGCTGGGCTGGGCTGAGCCGGGCTGAGTCGGTCAATCCCTCATTGAGAGCGACGAGATTTGTGCGCAATTAATCAAGGACGAACTTCTTTTTTTTTTTTCCGACTTGCTAGATCAATCTCTTATTCTGATTCTGATTAATAGATAGATCTATTGGGAATAAATATGACCGTAAATTCGAAGTAATCATCATCATCATCATCATCATCATTCACTATCAGGACAGACTTAAAAAAAAACAATAATCATAAGAATAGAATAGTAAGTAATATATATAAAAAGGAAAAGAAGCAGACGAGGCACACCCGACAGGCTCGTTCTTCTTCTTCTTCTTGTTCTTCTTCTTCTTCCTCTTCCTCCTCTTCCTCCTCCTCCTCCTCCTCATCATCTCCTGTCAGCCTGCAGGTGCCCCGGTAACAAACCTCACCTTTGCCCTACTTGCTGCAATCGGGGGGAGACCGATCGACATGGAGAAAAGAAGAAGGTGAAAAAGGTGGCCGTCGCCCTAGAAAAGGGACCAACTCCGCATTTCGTTTCTACCTTCTCTTTTTTTTCTTTCTTCCTTCCCTCTTTCTCTCTTCGCCTCTCCCACCAACCTTCATCCCTTCTCCTTCCTCGACCTTCTTTCTGATCAGAGAGAGGAACGGGATCCGGATCAATCAATCACTTCACCCCAGCCTTCCTCCACTTTGCTCCCCACCCTCTTTTTTTTTTTTTTTTCTTCTCCAGCTTTCTCTTCACCTTCTGATCGATCCTCCCTCAAAACCACCTCATCTCCCGTTCAAGATCGGGCTCTAGAGCCAGAAAGAGTAAAACAGCCCTCCTCCTCCTCCTCCTCCTCCTCCTCCTCCCCCCTCCCCCTTCCCCTTCGGTCTAGAGACAAGTTCGATGATGCGACCGGGCTAGCTCGAAGACAAGAAAGAAACACATTGTGAAGAGCCTGGCTCCTCCCCCGCAACCTCATCGGCTGACGACATGTCCACCGGGACGGGTTCATCTCCGCACTCCAATGCTGCTCGGTTTCTGCCTCAGGCCGCGTTCAAAAAGAACGTGGTGGAGGATCCATATCTGTCGGAAGGCATCTCGCTGGAGTCCGAATTCGACATCATTTCTCAAGGCTCCGCTCGGGGAAGTGCGATCAGTGACATCCTACCTGGTGCTGCCACTCTCCAGATGACGAACAATGAGAGCCCGATGATGGAGCACGCTGCCGGCGGACTACTGCACGAGCTTAATTTCGATATAACGTTCGCGATGCCAAGTCAGGGTTTCTTGAGCCCGGATCTACCTCCCGAAATCGACGAGAGTCCCTACGAGAACACCAGCGCTCACCCATCTCCCCGGCAGACCGCGATTCAGTTGCCCGAGAACCATCTGCAACCCTCCCAAGGGACTTTGGATGCCTCCTCCCAACTCCTAAGTCCCGATCTCACCAACCACCCGAGCCCCACATCAGACTGCGCACCAGCCATCGGGGCTCCCCGACAGTCTTGGCAGAAAAACCCGCTGACTCTCACGATCCCGTCCCACCCGAACATCCCATCGAGTCCAAGTTCCCACAGTGTCAACCTCGGCGTCTGCGCCGGGCGGAAACCCCGGCAGGCCACCAGCCCCGTGGTCCAGGTCTCCACCTACCATCGCGGCGATTCCCCCACGAGGGGCAAGCAGCCAAGAGGTCGTGCCGGCTCGTCCACCGGTCTTTTAAGCGCGGGCTATCTGAACGGCAGCCGATCCGATGAATCAGGGGGGGAGGAAGAGACCTTGCCCTTTCCCACGCTCGGTTCTCCCACGGTGCGGGCCAATGATGGATCATGGCACCGGGATGTCACAACCGGTCAGGCGGGGATCCAGCCGGCCGTTAGGGGGAATATCTATGTTCCGAGCCCCAGTGAAATGGAGGAAAAGCGTCATCGGGCGGAAAAGAATGCGGATATCGAAAACTGGTCCGCTTCTGTCAGTGCCGCCAATAGCGACGCGGGCGATGAGATTCCCCCGTACGAGACATTCTGGGGGAGACACCACCGTCGAGCCAGAAGTGTCGGGGCCCCCCCCCAACAAGACTACTTCAATTATCACCCATCCCAGGCCTACGTGGATGATTCGAAGATCCCAGGCCCTGGCCTCTTGATTGACGAGCGCAGCGAGATGGACAGTGATCTCTCGGAAGGCGGCTCCGGGGCGACGGATGCATGGTCGGAATCACCCATCCATAGTGTTCACCACCCACCGGATGGCCTGCGAGAGCCGGAAGGCCCCGAAGAGGAAGATCCTCTGCCCCGGCAATTTCTCCTCCAACCCTGGCACGATTCCCCGCGCTATTATCCCCTACCCATCAGATCGAGAATGCAGCCACAAAGTTCGATCGATGCCATCTCGAAATTCAACCAACAGGCCAGCAACTTCGAAACGGCGTCGCGTTCAGCCACGTGGGGTACCGGGGGAAGAATGACCGAATCGGATGCTGGCAGCCTGAGAGAGACTCACTGGTTCACGAGACACCTCTCGCTCCACCGAAGCAAGAAACCGGACAAACATATCCACGGCATCCGGAAACTCTTACCCAAGCGAAGCAATAGCACCTCGAAACGGAAAAGCTCTGACGCCAGCCCCCGCCAGTCAAGCATTGAGCCGCCCATCAAAGACGTGGAGGAGAAGGAGAAACTGGGCGAAAATGTCCCCAAGACCAAGCCCAGCTTTCAACACCGACTGAGTCTTAGTCGGTCTAAATCCCCCAGCCATAATGCGGGAGGCACTTCGATCGCGGTTGGGGGACCAATGCCGCCCATTGCGGGCGGAATCTCCGTTCAACCAGGTTCTCCGAGTCTGGCGGTTCCCTCTTCGGGCCCTCCCTTCAAGGGTCGTAGTCGGAGCAGCAGCGATCTCCCCAAGGGCTCCAAGCCAGGGCTCCGAAATCAGTTTTCCCACTTCGTTTCCGCCTTTGCCAAACCTTCTGAGCAGAGCGACGCGCCAATGCAGTGTGGATATGCTGGTGATGAAGACGAAGAGGACGGCGAAGCCAAGGATGAGAAGGGAGTCCGAATGACCTTTGCACTTCCGTCCCGCCCCATTCTACCAACATTAGAAGGATTCAAAGAAGAAATCCTCCAGTTAAACCCACGGATTGACCCGGCTCTGGTGGATCGCTTTGCCCAAGAACAAGTTCGCCGGTATCGGAAGCTGTTTCAAGAAAAGCAGAAGCACGCGCAGGCAGTCGGCCAGGGCTCATGTAACGCTGGCAAACATTGCTTCGCGCTTGGTGGCGAGGCAACGTTATTACCCCCCCGAACCAGTGCGCGGGATCCCAGCACCATGTGTGTCCAATTCCAGATCCCGGGCAATGATGCCAGCGGCGACGAGTCCAATACTTTTGTGGAGGGGGTTGTGACTCCAGCTCTTTTCCCGACCGGTGTTCCTTTGCCGCCTGTCAGGCGCTTGCCAGCCGAATTCGAGTGCTCCCTGTGTTTCAAAGTCAAGAAGTTCCAGAAGCCCTCGGATTGGACCAAACACGTCCACGAAGATGTGCAACCATTCACCTGTACCTTCCCCCACTGCACCGAGCCCAAGTCATTCAAAAGGAAAGCGGACTGGGTGAGGCATGAGAATGAGCGACATCGGCAATTGGAGTGGTGGACATGCAACATGCCGGATTGTCACCATCAGTGCTATCGGAAGGATAACTTTGTGCAACACCTTGTTCGAGAACACAAGAAGCCGGAGCCCAAGATTAAGAAGGGGAAGCCCACAGCCCCGAATGGTGGAATAAACCCCGACCTGGCCAACGGGGAGGAGTGGGATGACTGCCCCAACGAACAGGAGATTCAACAGCTTTGGCACCAGGTGGAAAAGTGTCGACATGACAGCCCCAAACGGCCCCAGGACGAGAGGTGCCGGTTCTGCGGTAATGTTTGCAGCAGCTGGAAAAAACTCACCGTGCATCTTGCCAAGCATATGGAACAGATCGCGATGCCCGTCATTCAGCTGGTGGAGGACCGGGCCATGCACCCAACTTCTGGCACCGATCTCGTACCGTCAAGTCAGATGAGATCTGCATCGCCGGTGGGTTCAGTCTCCCAGCCGGTAACAGTGGGTTTAACCAACATCAAAGTCGAGCAAGGGCTCTCGGTCAGCGGTTCACACGCCGTTCACCGGGATTGTGAGGGCTCCCCCGGTAATCTGAATCCAGCCTTCGGCCAAACGGGTGTGTTGCCATTCTCGAGCCAGTATTCTATCCCGAACGATTTAGTTGCGCCGCTCGAATCGCGAGCCCCGTGCCGCAATGGTTCACCCACCTCTTGCCTGGCGACCAGCTCCTCGATGTCCCAATCACTAAATGGTTATTCGACTTCCTATCATCCCGTGATTTACAATCCTGCCCCGCTGAATCCAGTCTCTTACCCACCCCATTATAATGGCATGCCGCGACAAGAAACGGCACAAGGCGGGAATTCGCCCCCGGACGCGGCGACCGATTCGTTCGCACTAACTGTATCCAACCTGGGATCACATACAATGTATGAGCCCCACCAGCGACTATACTCACCACCATCAGGGGAAGACGCGTTTGGATATCCAAATGATCAGATGATCATGTCGGTATCATACGACGAAACTGCAGACGGTATGGGATACCCAGGCGGCCATACCCACGGTTTGGACAGCATGCCTCCTTCGAGTACATACATCCCAGGAAACGGATCTCTCTATCAGCTTCAGTAGTACCGGATAATCTATCCATAATCCAAATAACATTTCCAACAATCTCTGCTTTTATGTAAAGTGGCCAATGTTTTTTATTCCATAGTCTTGTTCATCTTGGGGGCTCGTCGCTCTGTATCTGGAGTATCAAGATGTGTTTTCTCTTTCTTGTTCTTCTCTCATTTCCAATCCCCTTTTTATGATCAAAGCCCAATGTTGATTTCGTTATAAACGGAGCTAGGCCAGAATTTCATGGGTTTCTAATCTAGGTGAATGACAGACAGTTAGACTATGATGAATTAATGAATGAATGAATCAGTTATATCTGATTCCCTTGTCCTTTCGATTTCTCCCGACCTGAGCCGTCGCCGCTGACGACTACCTCAAGGCTAGTACTCTGCCAAACTGCGCTCAGCCTAGCCGGGTCGTCATCCGGGGTTCTCGGGTCCGGCATTTTCGGGTCCGGCATTTTGAAATCTGGCGAAGTTAGCAAGCCCTTTTTTTTTTTCCTTCTTTTCATCATCTCGACAATCACCGGGATTAAGTTTGGGAATCGTCCTCGTTCTGTATTTCGATTCTCCTACCGTAGCAGCTTCCCTTGGCCTGTGCGATACTATACTGATTACAATGTCAAGTCAACCTGTGGGGTTGATTCTAACAAGCCAGCTAATTACACATATCGCCCCCAATGTTACCATACTATGATATACTTATGGGTGTTGGGTTCCGTCGGATCTTTCGCCCATCAGAGGGCAAGCCTCTAATGGGTGCGAGCAGATTGTCCCAACTTTTCATCCCCCAACGCGTAGTTCCCTTACAAAACATCCCCTTTCAGATCACAATTTGTACTATCCCATCAAGCTCTATAGCTTAGCGGTTAAATATCCATTAAATTGATCACCAAGAATGCCGGGACTTTCCGGCCCAAACCAGCGAAGAGTGGTGACATCTCGGGCAAATCGGAAGAAATGTGTAAGTGGCACCGTAGAAGGATAAGATGATATATTAAAAAGATACGGTTGTTAACCTGAATACTATACAGATTGCTGTGCCTAGCCCTGGAAACCTAGTCTGATAGTAGTTGCAAGGCAAAGTTACACTTGAGGGGTACACTGAGAATGATCTCGACAATGAGAGAGACTATTCTAAGCTTCAGCGATACCGTTTCATTCACGGTTTCAAACTGGAGGAATGGTCTGACACTGAACGGACCAGCATGCCGGGTACCACTCGCCGTCCCCCAGGAAGGCCACTGATCTACAGAATGTTGCTTTTTGATGGTTATTTTACCCATTTCACTCATTTGATCCAGGCTTGGGATGTTTCAGTCTTTGGGGTATTCAAAATACCACCATAAGATCTCAATCGAGAATGGTATGCGTCATGGCGTCCTAGATTACTTACTCTTTAGTTGATTCTCTTGAAGCGTTTCACGAATTCCATTGCGAAGCGTTCACTTATCAACGTCTTGAATTGATGGAGTCACAGGGCTAGATCCTAAGCACGTCAATTCTTCGATTGTGATCAGCCGGCTGGGAAGTTTTCTAGAGCACCCAAAAAAAGGACCGCGCGTTGAACCATCTGCGACACCCCCACGGGTCCAAGGGAGTAGGCCACTACGATAAATGGTTTGACTGCGGTCCAGGACAACTCCTGAGCCGCCCTTCTCGCCGTGTATTAGAACAGACCTCTATTTCTTTTAAATAGGTCACTTGTAGTGGGACAAGAAACTAGAGGGATTCGAAAATTCCGCAAAGGAACGAACGACTCAAGAAGAGAAGATCTCAACGACAAGTTGAAACGCAAACGGGCCATATCGAATTATCGCAAATTCGAGCAACGATAGAGGGCTCGAGATGCAGATGGAAGCCAGAAGCTTATGGAGAAAGCGGCATGCCGTTTGTTGATCAGTTGCGTAATGAGCAGATATCAAAGGCGCACAAAAAAAAAAAGGCAATGGTACCTGGCAAGAGGATATATACACCCAGCGATGAGCTCGAAGCACACAATGTTGAGTGAAGTGACTTCATGCCAATCGACTGTCATTTCGAACTCACAAGGAACCTCAAACCCGGGCCTGGTCTGTTCGACTATCTGGTCTATCTATCTATTCGTCTATGAGAGAGACTAGGTACCTAACGTGGTAATAAATATATATAGAAATCGATTTGGGTATTATTATATCTACACTCTACATCTTCCATACCATACCATACCATACCATGCCATACCCATTTGTATCAGGTACTATAACTTTCTTAACGTTTAATAACTTGTTATGAATTGACCTATAGGCCAGCAAGATGGTCCTGTGATAAGTACAGTTCCATATATGTACAATAAATAATACAAACCCAGCACATAATAATTCCAGACTTTTTTTTTTTTTTTAAAAAAAACGACCCGTATCATCCCCTATTATTATTGAAAACTTTTCAATTCTAACTAGACTTGCGTCCGTTTTTGGCATGTATTCCATAATACCTATAAAGGTAAACCACTATATATAGACAATATATATATTCTAGATACACACACACCTTAGTCTATTCCGTCCGAGCAATGATTAATATATTACAACCCCCAATCCTTCGCCTGCGTCTATTCCAATCTTCGCCAATGAGCTTCTAATATAAGTGCTTTGTCGCTTGTCGGTCTTCTCTGTTCGCAACTCAAACCAACCCAAGGCCAAACAGAACACAAAATTTAGTTAACGAAGCAGCCTTACGGGGAAGCTATCCCATACAACGGTTAGCTATGATAGCTCATAGTCGGGGGGGGTCTTTTTACCATAATGATATCATCATTTAATGCCGGGAGTTTTCCCATTAGTTACTAATCTTAATAATTTATTTATTTACCCTTGCACGAGGAAATAACTATAGTTCGAGTTGATGCTACTGCAGTGCCCCACCCAGTCTTACGTAGAAAATGGACGTAAGATAGAATTGGGTGGAATGTTTGTATAATAAAGCAGATAGAGGAAGGACGACGAGAAGAGTGACGTGTCGATTCTACACGTGCAATGTCTACGATTGGGAGAGAAAGAAAACGCCGGCCGGTGAGAACTGTCAATTGTCAATGTCAAGGACAAGTCAGTCAGTAGTACGACAAATTTGGGGTCCAATGCTGCCTATCGATACAACGGAGCGGCGGCGGAGTGGAGATCAGAACGAATTCTATCAACATTCGCCGCCCCTTTGAGGAGAAGATGAATTTATTTACTTACTATCTTGAAGGCCGTCGGAACCTGCAGGGCTTTTTCCCATCTATCCCCCCCCCTCCCCCCAACCGTCGAAATTATCGTTGGTGACATATCTTTTCGGGCCGGATAATAATGGCGTAGCGATGCCGCGTGAACGTTCCTTTTCCTTGGCATTAGTTATTCAAAATGTTGATAGATAAAAACCCTCTTCAAATGTTCAAATGCCAACCTCCAACTTTCTCACTTTGAGGGGAATCCTCCAAGCAACAATCCAATTCATGCCCCCCCCCTTAAAGCCACTGTAGATGCTTCCTGTCTCGCATAGACACAATAATATGAGGTCATTAAATTAAATATCACCAAATCAGTTTTGTAGTGAGTAGTACTAAATAAGCTACTTAGGTAAATACTGTCTAGATACTTATTCAAAGTGGGCTGGCTGCTGTATATGACGCTATAAATGTAGGGGACTTCCAGCCAAGTACACTTCCTGCCTTAGGTATACAGCGTTCCTCGCTTGTGTAGTCAGTCACGTTACCACACTCGTTATTGTATATATGATGATAGTATCTATCTTCTCGCTGGCCTTCTTCTAGAAGCGGGCGATCAGTTCTGCTTCATCTTCTATATAGAGTCATAGCTACACCCTTTGCTTGCAACGCTGTTGTTCTCCGTTCCTTAGGCCTCCTAGGGATCTTCCCTCACGATAAATTTGCCAAGGGCCTAGAGTCTGGGACCTAGGCCCTGCTCTTGAATAGAGATTAGAAAATGGAAGGGAGTACGGTGTAGTTCATTTTTTTGAGACATAAAACACTAAATTAATTACGTCTCGAAGGCAAATTCAAAGAACTAGGAGGTCTGCAGGTACTTGTCCGGTAGCCGGGTCCCAGAGCCGTACTATATGAGCATCCGACCCTGACGCCAACCATCTTCCTTCGGGAAGGTGATCCCATGTACCCATTTGGTATGACTCTCAAGGGTTTGTAGCAAGGCACTCCCATCCTATCGAGTATTAGGCGATCTCTTCATCCAGCGAAGCGACCCGGCTTGAAATTCATTTCGAACTTTACTCCTTATTGGTGCAAATACAAGTGCACTAAGATATAACTGGAAGGGAGTCTGCTCCACTGCAGGCCGATTATACTGACAGGATCGTTTTGCATCCTGAATAAACTCACAGAATTGTGGATAGTCACTAGTCTTTAAGAACGGTTAGTTATGGCCTTACCGGACCAATAGACTCTTAAAGAAATCATTGCAAGAATCCCTTCAGAGATCTTTCTCATCCAGCTCAGTGCCTCAGGCCAATGAAGAAGGTGCCTCTGCAGAAACTGGTAAATATGATCATTATCACAGACTGACCGCCACCATGTAAAGGTGCTGCACCTAGTATAGACACGCATGCTGAACTTCTGGAAGAAGACATTGCTCCACTCCACTAATCTCTACCTCAGCTATAAACATACCAGGAGCGTCTTGTCCATAGATATCTTGCTTGAGAGAGTTCAACATAAATGGTATGCAGCTAACAGCTAAGGTCGGATGCGCTTCTCGTCCACCCAAAAAAATTTAAATCTTCGCATCTCTCTTTGTTAAGGAGAAAATCACGAAATGAAGGATGATGTAGACGAATTGGTCTAGCTCAGTCTTCTGAAATGTCCGGTATGGAATGTAGGTCTTTTAGTATTTGGGTGATATCTTCTCCACAAATACAAAGCAAGCGGGCTAATGAAAAGGCGGAAAGCGGAGAAAATAGAAGAATAATAACTCCCATAGTTTCTTTAGTAGCTTGCACCGTTGCTTTTTCTCCTGCTTGCTATGATTGCGAAGAGAATTCTTGAGGACTGTTATATAAATAGTATTTAGTTGCTTCTCTGGTGTATCAATAGATGAATCATCAGTGGATGAGTTATCTGTAAATAGATCGTCCTTGGGTCCATCCTCAAGAATTATAAACAGTCTCTTAACTGCAAATTGCCTCCCTTCGCTAATGAACCGACAGGCAGTTGTAGCCCAAATGAACAGAAATGAGGCCTGTTGGACTAGCTGCTGGATTACCTGCTCTGCTCACCTGATCGTTGCGAGATTGTACTTCAGAAAAACCGAAATATCATGGTCTATCACAAACTCTGATATGTCGTTGCAAGACAAGATTCTGTTGTTTGTTGTTAAAAGTTGTGAAAAGCCATCTCTAATCGGGGTGTCTGGTCTACTCGTTATCAACACTCGAAGGCGGACTTGGCCAAATTGAGCATCAGCTAGAAGCTGAAGGACCTGTCTGATATCACACTCTTTTTCACATAGGTACGGTAGCGGGCCGACGATAGGTTCTCTCCATTGATCCCTTAGGATCCGCTGGACGATGCCTTAGTCTTCCGACAAGACCCTCTGAAGCCGATCCTCGAAACCCGGTAATTTGTGGGCCAGCTGCGCAGAAATCGTACCAATGAATTTCCATGCATGGCTAATATCACCACCACCTCTTGAAAAGAAGAAGCTTGCTACTAGGCGCTTTTTGTCGGAGTGCTCCCGAGTAACTGGTCGTGCTATGGTAGGTTTTCCAGTACCCGCCCAACCGCTAAGCTGGAACATATGCTGTTTATCATCCCTATCGATCCATGTTTTAATACGTTTCAGGACCTCGACTCAAGTATCAGGAAGGTAGATTGAGTCGTCTTCCTTCCCGGAAGAGTTGAAGGAGGCGTTTACGGCGAAGGGTAGCAACTGAAGTGGATCTCCTGGGACTATAACATTCATGTTGATACAATAACAAAGTCAATTTAGTGTCGGGAAGACGAGAGATGTTACAGTAGAGGCAACGCCCACTTACCAACACTGATGCCCGCAAATATCTTAGCCCCACCACTTGCTGTGAGGCCTGTGATATGCTGCATTAATATATGTGCGCCAAGGACTGCCATAGCTGGAAGCCGCTATAGTGAGAATGTCAGTGATCGTGAGACGAGTATAAACTGGTAGAATACAAAAAATAGAATGAATGACAAAATTGATACATCTATCGAAGCCAACAACCCGGTGGTTGTTGATACAAATTGCTTTACTGGTCAGAGAACCCAGTGATATGCGAAGATCAGTTAAGGCTCAGCTGATGCCCCGCACTCACACCACGGGAGGGCACCTCAAATCCCTGCCAACAACTAACTTCTTTAAACATAGAAACCTGTTGAATTTGTGAGATCCTTCAACTAAGCATCCGCGATTACGGAACTCCCAAGCGTCGCCACAGTTCTGCGACTCTTGGAGGGCATGGCAGCATCACGGCAGGTAGTTGGCATTCAACTGCTACCCCACGCCGCGAACGCCTCCTTCAACGCTTCTGGGAAAGAAGACGATTCGATCTGCCTCTCTGATACTCAAGTCGAGGTCCTAAAGCGTATT
Source organism: Pseudotulostoma volvatum (assembly GCA_019804575.2). NCBI lineage: Eukaryota > Fungi > Ascomycota > Eurotiomycetes > Eurotiales > Elaphomycetaceae > Pseudotulostoma > Pseudotulostoma volvatum. The sequence goes on along the minus strand of JAHQZX020000078.1, from coordinate 2,829 downwards.
AGAACATGGATTGATAGGGACGACAACATATATTCTGGCTAAGCGGTTGGGCAGGTACTGGAAAATCTCCAATAGTTGCTTAGGAGCACTAAGACAAAAAGCACCTAGGAGCGAGCTTCTCCTTTTCAAGTGGAGGTGTTTGATATTAGCCATACCGGGAGATTCGTTGGTACAATTGCCGCGCAGCTGGCCCAGGCAATTATAGAGAAAGACGAGTAAATAGTAGAAGTGGACACGAGGCTGTAGAAGCCTGCTCTTGTGCTGTACAAGGAAGACAGTAAACATGCGAGTCATGCTCGCTAACGAGCTTGAAGAGGAAATTGGGGGCCTGTCAGAAACACACCAGTTGTGGACTGGACAAAGGCTTATTAGCAATCTTGATGAGTGGTGGTTAGCTATTAGTGGGTCTTATCTATCTCCAAGGAAGAGATACTTACTCAGCTCAGGATATCAGCAACGTTTCTGCAAGTCGAGAAGGAAAAGGCATGGCGGCGGAACGTGAAAATAGGAACATTCGCCAAGAGGACTAGTAAGGGGTAAATTACCATATTATACGGTATTGCACGTATTGTAATAATGGGTGGTCTAAAGTGGATAATAACCTTGCAGCCAAATTAAGCACTCGCACAAGACAGGTAGGTTGTTATTATAATAACTACATGAATTTAGAACAGTGTTCTAGGCTTCTAGCCCATCAAGAGTGGAAACAGCACGCCAACAGCGGGTCGCCGCAGTGAACGATTCAAAGTGTTTGATTGAGTTCTGGCTGATCGAGAGCAAACGAAGAAAATATCTATAATACGCCCTTGAAGTTTTGATCATTGCCATTCAAGCACTGGTTGACCCAGTCTTAGCAGCTCAGATACAATCGTCACTGGAGGTCAGATGACCGGTGATGGGAGTGAAATCTCTTTTAATAAAGCGTTGACGAGAAGAATTGGAGAAGGTTGGTCTTAAGGCAGCACTGGCTGTGTTTAAAATGTTTCTTTGTCAAGACCCCAACGGAGCTTCCCAATTACAACAGCTCTATACCCCGGTTATATGGTACAGAAATATGAGTTGACAGAAAATCAACATTTCAAGACCCTTTATCCAAATTTTCATCGCGAATTTACTTACATTTATTGCACAATCGTTGTTGTAAACACTTACGGATGTGCTCCTTTACCTCCGGACATGAATCACAGGGAGTGCCTTTGATACACATCTGGCAGTTTACCATATCTTGACAAGAGTCACTTTGGTTTGGCGCATTCCAACAATAGGGCTTTTTCAGGCCACAGATCTCACTCTCTGGGGACGGTCTCAATCCCCTTCTGCATTCGTACCATCGTGTCCGAAGGACCTGGCTCCCAAATCCACATCGGTTGCTCCACGATAGCACCCGATTTCGGATCGTGACACCAGCCAAGACGAAGAAACTTCCGCTGCTTGTCATCGCTCTTGTACATACTAGAGACTCTTAGAGCATCATCGGTGTAGATGGAATGGGTGTGGCATAGTTAATATACAAAGCTTCTGAATAACATATAAATGAGGAAAGCTACCTCGTTTCCAGAACCGCTTAGGACACTAGAGTCGCCGCTTTCATCCACCTCGTACAGATCGTTAGTATTTTCCCTATTTTCATATGGGGCTGTGATAGCCTGATCTCCAACTTTCCAAGATTCTAGACATTTACTTGGGGAGGCCACAGCTTGGCTATCCTCCAAAGGGGCCTGAATTCCCTCACTTGAGAAGCAGATGCTTGGCTGCCCTCTGCTGGCTCGCTGGACATTGGATTTAGAGTGCTTTGAAGTCAAGCCGCCGGTTCGACCGATACCGAGACCAAATGTCGTCTCCACTTATTGACCGGTATCTTACGCTTGGGACTTGAAGGATTCGATGAGAAATTGGCTAGCCTAATTCTGCGACAGGGATACTTTTCACGGATTTATATAAGTTTTTGATTTTGTCATGTGCGCAAGGATTCCACACTACCCGGCTCTTCGCTTGCAATTCACGTTTATGTATTGACTGGAAATGCCAGTGTACAGAAGAATTGCGGTTGAGAATGATAATGTGTTTGCTCTATCGTCCAGATACAAACGACAATAGTAGTGCCGTGTCTCTACGCTAGCATGGATGATTTCAAATCCATGCTGCTAAATATATGAAGTTTTTTCCTGGGTGCTTCTTTTTCTTGCTATACCTTCCGCCTTGTAGTGACCCTCACTGAACTATGATCGATGACGGCTCTTTTGCAGGTGCCGACGAGTCCGATTGTTCATTTGAGTCATTGGGGATTGGGTGAAAGCCAGAGACCACACTTCCGCTATTAGTATATTAGGTGGCAACATGGCTTCCTCTTTCGAGCTAGCTTTGCGTGCCATAGTAGTAGCTAAGCAGGAAAAGGAATCTTATAGGGTAGTCACTTAAACAGCTCTCTTGTTAGAACTGAAGTAATAATATTTATTAATCTTTTGCCATACATACCTTGCTTAAGCATCTATTTTCAATAATCACATAGAGAGGAGTTCCATTGTAAACTTAAATTTATCGAACGCTTCTGGCGTGCTGTAAAATGGTGGCTTCGCGATACTGTGATGACCCAAGTTCAAAGCATAAGTAATGGATTCGCTGTACTAAGCTACAGGGTGATCGGTATAGGAATCCAAAGGCAAGGAAAGAAAGAAAGGGAAACAGAACGAAACTGGGAAGGGAATATAGGACAGAACAGATATGCCACTTGGTGGTCATGTGACCCATACCCGAGTGTGAGCGTGTACCATCCATGATCTCCACTCCGGCACCGGAGAAAGTGTTTCTCCGATGTCACCTGACATTCAC
>JAHQZX020000077.1:0-17266 GCA_019804575.2 Pseudotulostoma volvatum | reverse complement strand
TTTAGAAAAGACAAGGAACAAATGCACAAGAACAAGGAACAACCTTTTAATTTTCCAACTGAGCACGTTTCCAACAAGTACATAAGACACTATTTGGTGCCGGAGGTACCCCTAAAAAAAGTGAAACCCGAAAAGGAAGAGAAAAAAAAAACCAAAACCAGCCTGTTGCTATTTTTGCCCTATGTGTGGCTCATAACAAAGCTTCCGCTTAGTTGGAAACCCATGTCTAGCTGTGAGCCCCATCATGGCCAAACCACTCACACACTCGTCCTACTGAGCCCTACTGAGCCCTTTGTAGGCGCTATTCTTCCAAGGCTTTGGGGTGCCTGGGCGTAGCCTGACAAACCTTGAGCTAAGCCACTCCTTCTTTCATCAGTTTTAGTTGCACGTAGTTCGGATAACGCTCAGCCCCCTGATCCAGCCAGCGATTAATTCTGCGGTATGATAGTTAGAAGAGATGTATAGGGCTACCAGAATGTTTTTGCTTTGCCGCGCTGAGTTTAATGCGAGTCGCGGACCCTTACATTTATGATATTAATCCAGGCCCGTATCAAATTTTTAATTGTAACTTACTATTAGATTCTAATTTTGAGGGAAGTCCGGTATTTGAGGAATTTGCCCTGGGCTCAGACAAAAAATAGGGTAACTGGAAAAAAAGAAAAAAAGAGATGCTCGAATGGAGAGTCGAACTCCAGACCTCTTGATTTATACAAGTACTAGTCAAGCGCAACTACCACTGTGCTATTCGAGCTATCCATTTTGAAAACAAACGCGATATAAAGATTTATGTACTTGCTCCGGGGTTAACCGTCCATCGAAATAATACAACAACAACAAAAAAAAAAAAAATTCCATCGCAAATGCGGTGGCTACCTGACGGTGGCCATCTGTTTACACGGATCTATCTTTGAAGAGGATCCAAGAGACTCTCGGGGTGCATACCCGAATCTTTTGGTGATTCGAAGGACTATGTAGACATCTATAATCCTCCGAGCGATGTGGGGGGTTATAGGGCATTGCCGCTGGACTATCGCAGAATAGAAGTCCAGTTTTAATACCCAGATCCCGCAGTTTTTCTGTGTGGGAAACCTTTTAATCGGTTTCGATAGTAGGGGCTAAAACGTTCGTCAGAACGAACCCGAAATTGGACCTTTTAATCGGCCTGAGAATGACCCTATGGCATGGGTCTCACGTTTGAGAGTTGAAACGACAAAACTCTACTTCGATGGGGATGGTTCCCCGCTCTACTTATAGGTTAGACCTATAACTTGGCTCTAAAGCAGAGTCCGGGAGTAGTGTTTGAAGAAGATACAAGTCCATGGAGGAGTGCGGACATGCTGTCATCTGGGAACTTACCCAGTTTGGTTTCTTGGATTCCATTTAAAAATCCGTCAGACAGCACGCGGGAGACGATGGTTTTGTCTCCGACTCCAACTACGTGGAGGAGTATAGGTCGACTTTGACCGGAAGTGGTATTGTCAGATTGATTCTGTAGAATACTTTATGTACATTAGCCAATTTAGGACTAGGTGGGAGGCTGGTGTAGTGAAGAGTTTTCACCACCTTCCAAGTAACAACAACAATACAGAAAAGGTCAACACATTCTGACAGGTATGCATGGCTTTCCCGCCTACTACGTACCTTGAATCTGACTACCGTCAGAGCTCTCCGGTTCTCGATTGTAACGAGAATGAGTATCGATCTGTACTCTGAGAGGTACCCCTCTCCAGGACGTGTAGATTACTACGTGAACACAAAATCTTGTGCCTGACTACCGTCAGGGGCTCATCGTAGGTCGCGAATTCCTTACCTTTAACGGAAACGACTGGTAAGGGAGTCGTGTGCTTGTGATGGGTTGTCATGCATGTTTGCACGTTCAGTCTTCTTTGGACACTATGAAGTGTCGCCCTTTCTTGGGTACCGGAAAAAGAACCATTCTGGCAGGCGTAGATCCTCAGGGACCTGACTGAGCGCCATGCTACGGGATATGTCAAGTGCACAATTACAAGTGGACTTGATATTAGGTTTAGGTGAGCTACAGGACTCTATTCAACCTGTTAGTTTGCCGGCAGGTGATCCGGTACCCTTCTTTTAATGGAAAAAGAAGGGGGGTGCACAATAGTCTCTGTAGTTGGGGGCCCTTACGGGCCCTCCGGGGTGTGCGCCCATCCGTCCTATGCAGCCTTTCGGCCGCTTAAAGACGTTAAACAATACAACAACAACAACGTCCATCGCAAAAGGCACAGCGGTACCAACGCATTAACTATGCAGCCTTCCAGCTTACAGACGTTAAATAATAAGCATCCGTCTCTGCCGCCAATAGTGCAGCCTTACGGTCGCTTACAGTTGTAAAATAATGACAATATAACGCAAAACCTTATGATAGAATGCAGCCAGCCGCGTGGCCGCTTACAGATAGCACGCGGATACCCGTAGTCACGGGACAAACGTCCACCCCTTTGTTGGAGGCTCCATACCTAATAGCTTTCTTTCATAGTAATATTGCAAGAGAAAACCACTGCAAAACCCGCGTGAGAAAACTTCTTCTCCTTGCCGAATTCCTTTCGACGTAAAAGCTCCTCTTGGCCCATAACTCGGGCATGTGAACCATCAGTATCATCTTGATTTTGCTGTATTCTGCTCTCCTTCTCCACAGCGTCAACAAGGTCTTGATTCAGAGCGTGTCACTTTTGATTCTACCGTGGCATTCGCAGCAGCCTTTCCAAGCTTCCCAAAAGGCAACCAAAGTATCACTATCATTAAGCTCCCCATTTTTAACCTGTTGTATCACTGCCTGAACTTCTGCAATATTCCTTAGCATCTTATTAAGGTCATGCGGGTTTACAGGACCTCCTGCAGTTGGTGGGCGAGATTGAGGCTTTTAAGAAGGAAATTGAGATAATACGGCTTCTCGGTAAAGGGTGCCTCTTCCTAGCTCTCCTTAGAGCATTCCACACTTCTGTCACGAACTTGTAATGTTATCAACGGTCAAAGCTTTCTCTTGAGCAGTATGCCAGATCTCTAGGAATTCGCACTTGTCGATACTATATGTTACTCCAAAGGCATAGGCGTCCGAGATCATGCCCTTATACACTTAAGCTAAAGGGTTAAAACAACCAACATCGGGAGGCTGAAGAATGAGTTGTGTACGCAGGAAGGCATAGGATTATCCCTTGAAAGCTCGGTTGCCATTCGCCGAATCTGATGTATCCTTGCAGGCCATCCCCACCCGTACAGTATATCGCAATAGCTTTCGATAATATCCTCAAATAATGACAAGATTTGGCAATTCTCCATCGCCTTCTTTCGTGGTACTGCTCCTCCAACTCGATCGTGTACACTCTCCCATATCTCTTTGCGGCCTTCCTCAAATGTCTCGTTCTGCGAATCGCGAAGGCAAAGGAATAATTCTGTGGCATCTCCAACGCGCTCGTCCTGCGGCTTCTTTCGGGTGGCTAAAACACGTTTTAGGCGAGTCATGATTAAAATAGATAAGAAAATGTAATTAGATAACTATCTGAGTTTCAAAATGTAAATTAGCACGAAGCATTAGGTGGGAGAAACACTCAATTCGATCAAAAGTGGTCTTAGGTTGATTTTGGTTGGGCGGTTGTCCCGTGACAACGGGTAATGTATATAGACCTTTCCCAGATATATAGTATGTGAATTCAATAATAACGGCTTTCGCGCTTTCGAACATATATCATAGCATAGAATAGGTCACAAGCGTCGAGTAGAGTATAAAAGGATAGTGAAGATGATGAGGATGATACTACAGGTAACTAATACCGTAGATAAGGAGATTTGTTGGATATATATACGAAGCTAAAGCTAGCATAGCTCGATATGAGGATGAACTGCAAGGTGATAGATGCAATTGAAAGCAAGTCAGAAGGGTGGGAAGTAAATCAGGGTCAGAGCGGCAGATGGAAACCTTCCCCATATAAAGCTCTGCTGAAGACGGCCAAACCAGAAAGATTTAAGAACATGTAGAATGACGATTAAGCCGTGAAGAAATGAGCCTATATTGATATACCTAGCCTCAGGTGCGTTTCTGCTTTCCGTCCAGGAACCATTCAAAGACGGTCCTAAAAACGCCCTTGGCGCCAGTCTCGATCACGTCACCATGACAGGGAATGAGACGATCGAAGTCCCACTGGTCAATTCTGACTATTGATTTCGTGAACTCATTCCGATTCTGCGCCGAAAGAAGATACCAAGCAATGATCTTATGGCCGAGGGCAGGAGGCTGGGTAGAAATAAGTGATATGAGGAGCTTGTTTATGATCCCCGAAGTTGGCGATCGCGTCGTACGGGAGTATTGCTCGTTGGCAGGAAGATTGAATAGTAAGTCCGCCTCGATGACAGTGCGGGTTGGTTTGTGAAGAAAGACAAGCTCCCGAGAGCTGTGACCATCCACGTACTCGACTTCGAATTCGGAATCAAACTCTTCCGAGACTGTCAGTGTCTGCTTGGTCTCTGACCTGAAAATATGTCGGAACTCGGTGTCCTTGAATTCAGAATTTGCCTGTCGCTTCTCCCATAGTCCTTCTGGGGCGATGACTTCAGCATGTGGAAAAGCTCGCTTCCAGGGTGTGATATTGAGATGATGTTGAAGATCCGGCGCGGCGATGTACTTGAGTTTCCCCTGAGTTGAGATCAATTTTTGCACTTCGGAGGTAAGTGGGACGGGCGAAAACACGGCAAGGGAGCCTGTGGCCAATCTGACTGCACATCATAACCGTTGTTAGAAGAATTGCATGACAGGGTATAGAGAAGCTGGCTCACCGATGGTGCTTCTTGCGCCCAGATGGAACCATCCAAATCGTGCAAACGGCAGACTCAGCGTTGTGATTTCGGGGCTGATTTGGCGAATCACCATCACCTCCGAGGGATTCGGGGGGAAAAGTTTTGAAGTCATGGATGTAGATTGCGTTGGAAGGTGACCTGATATAAGAAGTTACCCGGATTTTCAAGATTGAGAGTTGCCACCCTCTGTTGTGTTTCTATAAGATAGACAAGTCAGAAGTGAGATTGATGTAAAATGAAGTTGATTCCTTTTTGCATGCCGCTCAGCATGGCGTCAAGTATCATAAATATTGCGCCGTCGATGGATTAGGTATTATTCTCCCTGTATGACTAAGTGGCGTGAAGCCAATGCGGATTTCTACGGCACATAATAATTAGTGCGCGTGTATTATATATAACTATATCTGTCATATGATAAAAGGGTTTGAAGTCACCCTATACCTTGATATACTCGTCTTTGAGTCCTGCTAACCATCATTGATTAGCACTCTAGTGATGTCAGCGCTGGCCTGCCTAAGATCTTTTCCAACGGGCCATCCGATAACCCTCTGACGGTGATGTTCGTAGGATTTGTGCGGCGGCACAGAAATGACATTTCCATGAGGCTGGGTCTTGGGCTGCTTGTCTTTGCCAGCTCCCGTGATCGTCGTTCCTTGGCGTTCCTTTACCTGATTCCGAAGTTCACCAAAACTTTCCTGGCAGGAAGGAATTCTCATTCTCCCTTACCTCGCCCTTTGGATATTCTCCTCCCCTCCTGTTGTATCCCATAATAACGAAACACCTAAATTTGCATAATAGGAACACGTTTCTCATTCTATTTCCGATTGGGGTTTCGAAGAATTTCACCAACAATCCAGAGGCGAATTGCCTTGAAAGTCTGTATAGCCTCCGGATAAGAAGTGAAAGCCTTGTGGTATGGCAACGCGCGTTGCGAGCCGATGGGCTCTAGAACTAGTACCGGAACTTTTCCTGATGATCTTACTCTCTCCTACGAAAACCCACTACGTCCCTCCAAGAGGCTGAACTATGTTGACTCGGTGCTTAGGACTTACCTAATGGGTAGTGGATACGGTGTTAACGCGAAACTGTGTCGGGAGCAATCAGGTATCATTCCATTTTACGACGGAAACAGCAGATCCAAAAGAGCATTGAGCGTAGGTTGAAATAGCTTTTGAGTTTGGCTAGCCCACGTCGTATTCTTGGTTGCTATGCATCGAGGCAGAAGGGGAGCAGGAAAGTCTCAAATAATCCGGACAATTATAGCCGGCATGGCTCTTCAACGACAACATGAAATTCAGATCAATGGCCCCAACAGGGGCCGCTTCGGATAACACAGAGTGTGCCACTTATCATGCTTATGAAGTGTATTTTTTATCACAAGACTCGGATGGACCCGGCCGTGGTTGGCGGGGAATATGTATTTGTTTTTGGTCCATGGCGACGGGAAAATTCTATTATGCAAATTCGGCTCAGTCGTTGTTGGAGAGAAGTCCATTCCGCGACGGAAACAATATATAGAATCATGAGAGCATTGGGCAGGGTTGGTCAAAACCACTTCACGTCTTTGGATGTTAGTTTTGCTTGTTAGGCTCAGTGAAGAAGCATTCGGAATGCGTATGTCCGTTCTTTTGCTTGTCGCATTTGTTTGTTTAGGATGATGACATCTCTCTTGTCTTTCCGGGTTTCTCGCCGACGTGACAGTCCTGTTACAGGAGGAAATTGGTGGAAATCACCCAAGGAACATTACCATAGGAAGCCGTCAGAGAAGGCTGTGCCTTAGGGGCATGCAAATTTGCATTGATCAGCAAGTGTCTGCGAATTCATGCTGATGTTGTCAATCACAAAATTCATTTCTAACGTCCATAGTCGTTGAATCCGTGGTGGAAGCTGTTCTTCTTGTTTCGATCGCTAATAATGATTTAATCCCAAAGCGGCATGATAAGACCCTCTATGTTGTCTGCGGGCCCGGCAGGCAGGCAGCTCCTGTTGGAGCTGTTGTCACTAAACAAGAGCTATTTCGGCTATAATTGCGTGGACGAAGGCGTTCCAATCCCCATGGCATCTAAATCCTTCTAGCAGCTTTCTCCCGCTGATAATCTTCCGGTTCTATGTGCCAAACTCTTGGGATGTATCTTCTTCGCCTTTCCGAATCCGGCACGTTTCATTCAACACGGTCGGTTTGGAAAAAGGGAAATGTATGTACGTTACATAATGATACCTAATGTATCTAGTGTAAGATTGATATACCTAGCTAGGTTTAGGATATTTCCGTAAGGCATAGAACAGGAACGTCTTTCCCATTATTAAAGATCGATCCATTTCTGCTTACCGATCCCAAAGTGCAGGGCTAAACATTCATTCACCAGTCTGAAGCTAAACTACTGGATCCAAAGACGATTCCCCCAAATACGATGTGATAGACGTCCGAAATTATATTACCTATGTCTAACATCACTATATGGGCTTCACTTCAAAGAATAAAGGATTTGGATCTTAACTTCGAAGAACTGTACCCCAATCCCATTTCAAAAATGGATAAGGCCGCTGTAACTGGTGAACAACTACGTGGTTTTCCACAACTTCACACAGGATGTACGGTACGTACGTGTCCTGTTATCTTTTTACCCTTTATTGTATATGCTCAAAGACCAGTCTTCTGTATAAAGATGGAATAGCCTTCCTCTCTTCTTTTACGACGATAGTAGTCCTCCACTGAATACATTATTTTTGTCTCGTTAATGGGATTCTTTTTTCCCAATGTTTCCTTATAGATTCTATGTCGTGGCGAAACCTACTCCAAATTCAAGTGCCCTCCGTTCCGGGGCTTAAGGCGGACGCATTTCAACATTATGTGAGCTCACGCTAATGCTATGTGGAACGGGTACAGCTATCGTTATTCTAAGTAGCCAGCGGTATATGGTGGCGCTACTGAACATTCTCACCCACCCTTTTTCGGTGCAGGCACGAGGCTTCGGCTTCGGCTTCGGATCGAATATGTTAATAAAATATACGAGTTCGACGTCTATAATAATAGGTGTTTAGTGAGTGCTCCGATATATAATCATTTACTTGGAGTTGAATTTATGGAAACCTAGTATCACTGAGACCATGATGGCGAGATTGAATGTTAATTTCTGGTAGTTGGATTTCTTTATTCATGAGATAAAGACTTCATCATACGTAGATTACGGTAGATATGGGGTTACCTCCACCTGAATTCCGAAAATCGTACGAAATTTTGGGGTATATTGTAATAAAAAGGTAAGAACAAATAGGCCGTTAATATTTCCGCTTCTAAGAATAGAATTCATGAAATGTTCTTTGTCTACTCTCCGCCGGCCACCCTTTCAAATATCGCTGGTTCCCAGCTACTGAGGAAGGTAGGTTGTTGATTTACCGACCACCATTTGGTTGAAATCATCTTTCGATTGGATCCGCCTTTGTACGATAGAAGCTTCGGAAGGCAACCCGCACTCAGTCAGTTGATGCTACATGCCAAACAAAATGCCGCATGATTCGAAGAGAAAACAGCCGGCAACCATAACAAGCCCTGAATCGAGCGAGTGCAAGAGGGCGAAAGTATCGGAAGATAATGTCGAGCATTCAGATGAACCGCAGAATCCACAAGCTGAGAAGGAACCTGAAGCAGGACAACAACAGGACCAAGTCTCAGTCACGGAACCTCGTGAAACAGTAGAGACGCCTGGTACCAATCCTGAACGTTCGCAGGCTTCACCTACATCAAAGGATAACACCGGATGCTCGCAGCCGAACCGCGAAGGGCACCCCGGTCTTTCGATACCAGACCCAGGACGCTCTGACCCCCTGAACGTCGGTTTGTATCCGGCAAGTGATATTAAAGGTTACGTTCTTGGTAGTTATGGACGTGGGGACTCTTTCCGGGATGATTTGCCTAGCGACCTTAAAGACCTTCAAGATTACATGGCGCGACCTCGTCCCGAAATGAAGGGGCACGCGAAGGAAGACCCTCGCCTGGAGAATTTCAAACAGCGACTGTCTAATGCAGTCACTATGAATGGAGTTTCTCAGGCCATCATACCCACAATATTACCTGCCATTGATAAAATTTGGACAGGGAGGACTGATGCCTGCCCGGTCAAGAGGCATTGGAATCTGGGTACCCACTTGCGGCCCTTTCATCCGCCTTCTTTGACTCTTCAGCCGGATCAGGCGTTTGGATTCGCCACATCGAGCTTGAAATATCCCGGCTTCAGTTCCGAGGCGGAACAAAACGGGTGGGTAAGTGGGGAGCTCTGTCGTGGGTTCTCCTGGCCATACTTCACTATTGAAAGCAAATGCCTCTTCCCGAATCGTGACAATCCCGATCTCCCAGACACCAACAACCTTCAAAACAGACACAATGGGGCAGTCATGGTCGAGAATCTTTTCCGACTCAAGAAGATTGTATCTTCGGATAACGGTTCCCCCGACACCATCCAGGCCTTGTCCATGGATATTGATGCCACCACCGTGAGCATTTCTTGCCACTGGGCCACGGGAAGTCCCCACGGACATATCTATCGTTCTGCGGTCATATATCGTCAGCAATTTGGTGACAACTCCGGCCAAGGGATTCACGAGATTCGTACAATGTCAATGAATGCATTGGAATGGATTAAGGAACGCACCTGGAGACGCGTGAATACAGACTTGACTTCGGTTGAGAAGCGCCTCACCAACAAAAAGACTTCGGGTATTAAATCTACACCTCGACGGGACCCATCAGTCTAACAGGGGCTGGTAACCGAGTCAAGACAGGGGATTAGCTGAACCAAGAAGTGAATGGTCAAAGAGTTTGCGAGGACCGATGTTTGGCGAGTAGGTTTGTATTGTGCTAAATTTTATTTATAACCCGAAGACGAAAATGATTATTATACAGAATAGGAATCATATAAGGAAATCCTATATTTCAGAAACAGTGTGCCCGTATAAATAAGGTAGATGATTCCATGCCTAGGTAGGCATTGATCAGAGGCATGCTTCAACCCGGTCCTAGTATCGGTACCATCATTAAGTACCTAGGTCACGCCTGTTTCAGTAACCGAGCAAAGCGAATCTTATTGGTTTGACGAATTGAATGTAATCTTATCAACACACACAGGGTGACTAACACATTACCAAAATAAATAGTAAATAGGCTTTTATGTACTAGTGAAGGGTATCAAAGGAGCAACTGTCGACGAAGGCCACACCACCCATCCCAGGTCAAAGGTAGTTCAAAAGAGAGAAGTCGTGCTCCAGAAAATCTCAGCTATACCATCCTCGAGCACGGCCAGTTCCCATCTGCTCCTCTTCTTGACGGTGTGGTATGATGGATTCAACGATCCGGAATACATCAATGAGGTGGTGCCAAGTCTCAAAATCAAGACTGAATACGGCTTGATGTTTCTGGATCCCCCTCCTCTGGGCTTCGTTCGGGGCGTAGGGTTTCGCGGCTTCTGAGTCAATATTAGTGACATGATATCAAGAGGTGAGTTAGCACTCTCTGAAGAGCGGGTGACTGACGTAACGTGGGAAGTCCGCGGCTATCCATCGACACTCCAACACTGCCATCCCTGACCAAGAAGCTTACGTAGAAGAGATTTTCTACGCTTTGGCCGAAAGACTTAGGGTTGATGCAGAACCGGAAGAGGGGAATACCACCATCATCTGCAACGTTGTGTCTGTCCATCACTTCCTGTACGACCCCTTCGGTGATTTCGTCATCGATAGAGGACAATTCATCATCTACTTTATTCTGTGCTTCCCGCTGCGTTTTCATCAGTAATTTATTTATGTTCGTGCAAAGAACGGTGAGGTTCGAGGTCTCTTGCTTGTCAAGATCGTCCTCCTTTAACTCTTGGGGTCGCACAGCTTTGGAAGGATCGATACGCTCTCTGACTCTGCGCTGCGTTTGCTGACGTATGCGCTTCTGAACAGAGAGTGGTCCCAATAGAAAGCCGGGTACTGGCGGGCGAGAATTGTGGGAGAAGCAGGCTGCGCGACCCAGCCAATCCCAGTTCAACGCGTCATCCTCATCCTCATCACTATTTTCATCATCGCGTTGGACTCTACCCGATGCACGTTGGCGGCATCTCTGGGTTCCATTTAGCGGAGCCGGCGCAACACCCCCTGAGCCTTGCCGCATGAAAGAAATGCATTTGGAGACAAATTGGTCAAGATCAATCCCCGCAGTGGCATCCCCCAAAGCGAGTTGGGTAGTTTTCTTATATGATAGATCTGCGGCGTTCACCAAGAGACGCGAGTCAACGGTGGCGTCAGACGTCTGTTTAACATGAACGAAGAGTTCATTCGCTTTGTGCAGCGTATTGACTATTCCGCGATTTCCAGCTTGGAGGAATTCTGAGCGGTAATCTATCGAAATGTGAGAGGGTTATAACGCTGTGAAATGCGAAGGGAAGATACCATGTAGCTCCCGTGTGAGATCTCTGAACTCCTTACGAATACGTCGGCGCTCATTCTCATCCTGATCGGGGTCATAGTAGGGATTATCACACCCTCGTTGCGGCCCCCGAGTTTGGGACTGAGAACCGATGTTCAACGAGCTCTCAGCCAATCTCTGTCTCTTATTCACTGATGAGTTTGGCGGCGTTTTAGGAACACTGGAAGGGGCCATCGTTTCGCCTGGCCTCTTTCTCTTTTCAGAGCGTAAGGGGTGATTGGAGACCGCGTGATTCTCCTTGTCAGAGAGAGAGTTTACCGGCGAGGGAATATCCAAAGCGTCGGCATAGGGCTCCAGCAATACAGGACTTGCTTCCTCCCGGAGAGATCCGTGAGGGTTATGAGTGATGGGAGCCATCTTCTCTCTCATGTTAAAACAGGCAGTGAAGGAGGTAGTGAATGCAAAACATACCAGGAGGCGCGTTGCATGAGGTCAACTAAGTATGTGTAGACCAGAATGAGTTATTGGTGGCACAATATCTTTATCTCGGCCCAACGTCTGTTTAAGGGATGATGTTATTGTCCGGCAGGCGATAGCAACAGCGCGCATGGATAAACCTAGAGGTCAGCGCGTATGGAGTTGAGAAAGAAAAGCAAAGTGACGCGTGGATTACGCTTATCGGATTGCCAGAGCGGCCCGAGCCCTCTTCGGCTTGGCGTGATCACGGGTATCATCATATGATCATCAGTTTGTCACATGATACATATCAAACTCGATCATCTCCATCCACTGCTAATGAACTGATACTAAGTACCTTACATACTACCTAATATTCTAAGATATGCACCATCGGATAAATATATATAAGTCCTATATCATGTCATGAGCATCTATCGCGGATATAATGTAATTAATAAAATTCAATGGGAAACCGTTGAACTTCAGAAGTATTTTAACCCAGACAGGGCAAGTGACTCCGAGCTCGGTACAAAAGCTGGCCAAAATGAAAGTTCTCCACTGATAATCTTTTCATGTTGGGCGATTGATGACTGAGTGAGCATGCTTGGGGTCAGGACTTGTCATGGAGGCTTTCACATTCGCCGTTTCGACCCAGTTAGATTTCCCGATTTATGTCAAAATGTATGTGACGAATCCATCCAGATAAGCCATCCTTCAAATCTCTAGATATGCTAGAATATTTCTGCTCGTTGGTAAAAGACTGACCTGTAGCGACAGCGCCTCTTTAGAGGGCAGGCAGAAGCACATCCTATTCTCTGTCCTTCTCAAGCAGCCCGAGCTACGGCATCTCGGTTCCAATCAAAGTCCCATCTCTGACCTCTTTGTAACTGTACAGTTATGGTCGGACTGCAAGCCATTGGGTGTGCCCATGCAGACTTGTTATAAAGCTTTCAAGACAAGTCGGACCTGGAATGAGTGGCTTCAAGTACCCTCATCAGTCAAAGATGCTCCTCTGAAATCCCAGCTGGCTATTACGATTTGGGATCTGTCTCCCTTTGGTGGGGAAGGCGCTTATGGACATGCCATCCCTTTTGGCGGGACGACTATATCTCTATTTGACGCTGACGGAAAGTTAAGGATGGGCAGACAGAAATGCAAGGTTTACCGGCACAAGGCCGCCGACGGTTTCTCTTCGACGAGCACACCAGCTGCTCCCGCACCGAGACGCCGCAAATCGAAAATTCGGGCACCAGGCCTATCACCGGAAGAACTGGAGCTCGAGCGTGTAGAAACGCTTATCAAGAAGCATGAAATGGGGGATATTCCCCGGATTGATTGGCTGGACCAGATGGTGTTTCGTCGATTGGAGCGGATTAAATTAAATGCGGAGGAGACTCCTAGGGAAAGGGGCATCAGATTGCAAGCTGTAAAGGACTGCAGTGCCGCGGATGAGTCGGAGGATGACGAAGAAGACCCCGATGACGAGAACTTCATCCTTCATATCGAGTTTCCGCGCTTCGACCATCCCATTATTTGGGCCGATCATGAATATCCGCCGCCTCCTGTTTCATCTTATTTACAACATATACCACTTAATCCTAACGCTACTCTCAAATCCCCTCCTGAGGTTCGTCTCGGCCCTGGAATCGAAGGTGCGAACGGTGTGGGAGACGATAGGGTCATCAGAATTTACGATCCTGAAGTTGGCCAGACGGGAAACCCCTGTGAAGATAAGCACAGAAGGCTCGTCCGTAGCCATCGTACCGGCATCATGGATCGTGATCTCAAACCAAATGCTAAGTTTCGGGATGATTTGAACGTCATCATGTCTTATGGCCCTACCCAAGAGCTAGGCGGGGAGGAAAAGGATCTCATTTGGAGATTCAGGTATTATTTAACTCGCGATAAAAGGGCTTTGACAAAGTTCGTCAAGTCCGTCAACTGGCGAGATGTTGGTGAAGCTCGGCAAGCTGTGGATATCCTTCCTAAATGGACAGAGATCGATGTTGACGACGCCTTAGAACTCCTGGGCCCGACTTTTGATAATGCGGCTGTCCGTGCTTATGCTGTCGATCGCCTCCGAAAAGCAGGTGATGATGAACTCCTTCTTTATCTTCTACAGCTTGTTCAGGCATTGAAATTTGAGCAAACACCCGAGGAGAATGCAGATGCAGCCCCCGACTCTTCATTAGCCAATTTCCTCATCACACGGGCAGCGAGCAATTTTATGCTGGGGAACTATCTCCATTGGTATCTCATGGTTGAATGTGATGATACTGCTCTTGGAAATGCATCGATTCAGAGAAGACTCTTCTCGAGTGTTGAGTATTACTTCATGGCTGAGTTAGAGAAGATTCATTCTGAACATAGAAGGACGTTGTTACGGCAAGGTGAATTCATTACCGTTCTCTCGAGAATCGCCAAAGACATTCGCTTTTCTCGAGAGAATCGGGTCCTCAAGATCGAGAAGCTTAAGAAGTATTTGCGGGATCCCAAGAATGACCTCATCAACATTGATCCACCCCTGCCTCTTCCATTAGACCCCACCATATTGATTATAGGCTGCTTTCCGGAGGAGTCTAACGTTTTCAAATCCTCATTGTCGCCGTTACACATCAATCTTAGAACTTCCGACGGCCTCAAGTACCCTATCCTTTTCAAAGTTGGCGACGACCTTCGTCAAGACCAACTTGTAATTCAGATCATTACATTGATGGATCGCCTTCTGCAGAAGGAGAATTTAGATCTCAAGTTGACTCCATACCGAATTCTGGCAACGAGCTCCAATGCCGGCGCCGCGCAGTTCATACCTTCAACTTCCCTCTCCGCAGCAGCAGCAAAGTATAGGGGCTCCATTCTAGCGTACCTGAAAGCCAACAATCCAGATGAAAGCGAACCTCTCGGCGTTCGAAAAGAGACAATGGATACTTATATCAAGTCGTGCGCTGGCTATTGCGTTATTACGTATCTCCTGGGGGTCGGCGATAGACACTTGGATAATCTACTCCTCGCGCCGGATGGTCACTTTTTCCATGCTGACTTTGGCTTCATCTTGGGTCGGGACCCCAAACCATTTGCACCCATGATGAAGCTCTGTAAGGAAATGGTCGAAGGCATGGGTGGCGCCAACTCACCACACTATCTCCAGTTCAAGCAGTACTGTTTCACGGCGTATACTACACTGCGCAAATCAGCGAACCTCATCCTCAATCTTTTCAGTCTAATGGTCGACGCTAATATTCCAGATATTCGAGTCGAGCCCGACAAGGCCGTTTTTAAGGTTAAGGAGAGATTTCATTTAGAGCTCAGCGAGGAGGAAGCGATAAGGCATTTTGAACAATTAATCAACGATAGCGTGAATGCGATATTTGGTGTCGTCATCGACCGCTTGCATGATCTAGTGCAGGGATGGAGAGCATAAGCTTTAGATTCACTCTAGTTGTTAAAGAAAAGGCTCTTTATTAGATAATAACCCACCTAAGGTATCCAGTTCTCTACCTAGTTTTCTTTGTCTCCTTTTTGGTAGATCTACGAACCGAGTCGACTGGCGATAGAATCTCCACTTGCAAGCATCTGATTTGGCACGGGCGCAAAAGACTATGGGTGCACGTTAGCACTATAGTAATTGGGGCTCGATATAACATAGGAGAGCCATCATATCAGAATTTGTGTATGCATAATTATCTATATGGTTTGCATGAGGAGGACTTGAAGAGGTGCTTCTGTCGAATCCTTGTTGCTGTTTCGTTTCGTCTATATAAGAAACCCAATAATGATGCAATGCATATAAAGAAGCATACATATATATGCATGCGTACCCCCCATACATCTCCCAATGTCTTATCATGAACTCACTCTGCCCCCTTGACCGGTTCCCCCCATTTCCTCATCCTGAGGGCAGTAGGAACCCAGTGTGGTCCGGTCTCGGAGGGTATCCATAGGCGTTCCGGGAATGTTATCTCCAGCGCCAGCTACAGTAGCAACATCTAATTGTCCAGCACGGCTGGCGGTGCATGAACAGGCTGAAAACGCCGTAAAACCCGTCCTCTCACGGAAGGAGCATCCTCGACACATTTATCCCTCTCTTTTCTCTCTTTCATTATTCCCGTCTTCAGGCGTCCCCTCCCGGCAGGCCCAAGAGTCAACGATCCCAAGGGTGTCGCGATGCTACAAATGGCTCATGATCTGTAAGCGAAACGGGACGAGGGCAGTGATCAAAAATAGGAAGGCTGTTGCGGTGCGGCTTAATGTGAGTACAAATATGGCTACGGTGAACGTAATCTGAAGGAGGGTATAAAGATGGATGGGAAGGTAAAGGGGAAGATTGTGTTAGCTGTTTGTTCGATTGGTATCACGCCATGGATTCGTCCGAGAAGCAAACTTAACGAATGCAACCGTAGCATTATCAATCAAAATCTTCTCATACTTCACCGACGAGCTCTGCCCTTCCATGAATAAAAGAAAACCTGTTAGCACGCCCGTCAGTGTCAATCCAAGGGCTTTCATGAATGGTGGACTGATGAAAAGTAAAATGCCACTGGCATGGAGAAAGGCGGACCATCGCTGCTCGTATACCTGCCTGACATCATATTGCTCAAATTTATCTTCTCCGTTCACAACTACTTTGGCTTGATCTTGTTTAGTATGCATTGGAGATTCCGAATGGAGAGGTGCCTGGGGCAAAAGCCCGCTAGCAGGTGGTATTCCCAGAATTCCACAAAGCGCCGTCGTAGTGGCCAATAAAGCAATGTCCCACGCAAACCCGCTTAGTTCCTAGGTTCCATGCCAGCCAACCGTGCAAATGATTGAGCTGATCTCATGGTCAAAAAACAAAAGCTTCGTGATAATGATTCCCAGCATAATTGCAGTCAATATCCATTTCACGAGCAGTTTCCAGAACCCGACGAGGAAGATTCCTCAGTCTGGAGATGTTGGCTTGAACATCCAATCTTGAGCATTCATTATAGCGAGGAAACAAAGCAGCCATGCGGCATGAATAAGCGACTAGGCCATAGAAAGCAAGAATGGAATCTGTATTTGAGAGGTATGAGGAATGAGAATAATGAGCCGGTAATTTGGGGGCACTGATGTTGAACGATGTATTGCATAGCGTGTATATGCTCTCTGCCAAAACCGAGAAAGGTCTCGTAACGTCGAGGATCGCCAGCGGTTGAATCGAGAATCTATGGAATGTCTCTAAGGTCAAATGTAGCCCTCCGCTAGAAGAATAGAAAAGAAAGGAAAAACCCCACGGAATAAAAAAATTTTGTACCCGACGAGAAAAGGAGTGAAGAACTACATGGACAAACATGAGATCCGCTCCGGCTTATGGCGATTGATATTCTTTCTATCCCAGCAATGTCTGCAGAAGCAGAACGGGTCTTCTCGGGCGCACGGCGCCAAATACCATGGAGTAGGGCCAGCTTGGGAACAAAGACGGTGGAGCAGATGGAATGTTTAAAACATTGGCTGGGGAAGGGCTGGCTCGAACCAGCTTAACGTTGATCTACCACTGGAGGAAGCAGAGACTGAGGGCATAGGTATCTAGCGGATAGTGATAGTAGTAGTTGATAGCCAAGGAGTGAGTAACTTTAG
>JAHQZX020000076.1:0-17284 GCA_019804575.2 Pseudotulostoma volvatum | reverse complement strand
AGATAATTGGTGTGGCAGGAAGACAATTGGTGTGGCAGGAATATAATTGGTGTGGCTATACCACTACCCTAATATTATTGTTAAATACCGCTAGGCCACAAAAAAGGTGCACAGTTACAACCTTACAAACTATACTACCGGGTAGTAGTATTTTTTGTCCTAAGCTGCTTATCTAACAGCTCTCCTCCGCGCCTTTACCAGTCATCTACGGACAACCCCATGTCTATGATAGCAAATCTATGAAGCTTTTGTTTTTAATATACTATTGAAAGAGGAGAATCACATCGCATGCAATCAACCAGCGGTGACTAGCTCGTTTACCAGGCTATAAATTCATACTTCGTCATCACTTTATCAACGAGTGAGGACGAGATCAATAACTATTTCGGTTACTATCTCTACTGTCCGCTTCCGGAATGTTAGATACCTTACCTGCTTTTGATGTTTTCTTTGCCCTTGGCTGTCTCCCATCTATCTATGTGTAAAGTCCTTACATAACTGTCATACTGTAGCCGAGCCAGCCTCTGGACTAGACTCCCTTAGGCGCCGCGCAAGAGTGGCGCTTTGATTTGCTCTTATGAATATATGATAATTTATTTTAGATAGATAGATGATAATAATAATTTTTCTAAGTCGTCCTTTCCCTGGGCAAAATTTAAGCGGCTCGAGCAATTCCCCGCCAGCTCCAGGCACCTTAATTGGTTCCAAGTACATAATCCATCACCTTAGTCACATAACTCTATAATAATATTCCAGACAGGCAACACTTTAAATAGCAAAGGCTTGAAATTCCTATCTAAATCATGTGTAAGAAAAGAAAGCGAAAGTTACCTCGTAATGTTGACACGTGCTATGATGCACTAACCCAAATTTGATCTAGCGCCGTCTGAACTGAGATAAGCACATAATACAGGACAAGATTTGAAAACTACCATATTGTCACTCCCAGCATCACAACATCAAAACCGAAAATCAGGCTTCGACAAGTTATAGATTTCGAGTTTCTAATTCTAACGATGTCAAAATTTTAAACAAAAAACCAAGGCTGGAGTTGGTACGTGGTCTAGTTTTCGCCCGTCAAAACTTGACGTGTCATCGAGAGTTAACCCAAGCGGCGCTTTAATGTGCACGCGGTCTGTCGTCCTACGTCTGGGCTCGCCGGCATGCAGGAGTATCTGCGGTGCGATTAGAACTAGTACCACCAACAACCAACAAGCATACCTAAGCCTTTACCGAGCATCATCGCCTGCTAATAAAAAACTTTCCACTCCTCATTATTAAACATCCTATATTATAATAGCAAAATGTTAGCGAGAAACGTAGTATTCGTGCCTGAGTTGAGGGTAGCACCCAAAATAGACTTAGACCGATTAGTCAGCTTCTATTTTGGTCACGTTTGTTATTAGTGGAATTCTGCCGCCGCTAGTCCTAATCGGGGTAACCTGATTCTATAGCCTATAGGATTTAACGTCTTTGAAGCGGTTGAAAGGTACAAAGCTATACAATAGACTAGGCCGCGGTGTTGAGTATACACTCAAAATTTCTATGACCTTGTAGTAGCGTGTATAAAAGCCTAGCGGGTGCGTATAACAATAGGACACTATTTGGCGCCGGAGGTAAATACCTGCTCTGTAGCCTGTATCGTGGTAAACAGATGGGAGAAAGGAAAAAAACCCCCAAAAACGAGACCCGTGGCTTTCGCGCCTCGGGAAACTGGCGCTGTCTTGGGACATGATGTGCTGTTCGCTGCATACTCGCCGCCGCAGTCCACACTTGATACAGTTGAGTGGGTGCTTGACTGTCTGTCTGATGACCTGGCCACCATAAAGCCTTGCACTTTAGCGTGTCTTTACACCCTACCGTTGTGTTCTATGAATTCCCCCCGCCTTTTGCACTGGAGGTAGTCAGGCGGGTCCCCATGATTACTAACAGCCTGGTATCCTTCAAACCCGAAAAGCCGATCGAGATCGAGCAGAGGCTGTCGTGTTGACTCGCGTATCCTCCTGCTTTCTGACCCAGCAGCGTATAGTCTCCGGGGCCACACCGAACGCTTCGGTTACTTCTAAGAGGGCATCTCCTTCGATCTGGCATAGAAGTTGTTTTTCCCATTCAGCATTGTCATTCTCATTGGGAGGTCGGCACACTTGACCACCGCCCATTTCCCACCATCCTCAACCCTCAACTCGTCCGTTCCCAAAAGCCTGGGGAATTTTCTCCTTGTCAGGCAACAGATCTCTCGCTGTAGTCACCGGTGGGACTGCGATCCCAGTTCGAACAAAGGAGGCCGTCTCAACTTTTTTTGTAGCAGGTATACCAACCAAACGGTCGAGTCTTCTAGCAGCCTTATGAATACTCTATTTGATTGGGCCCCTCCTGCTTGGCGCAGGCTGGGCTCGTAGGTGCCACCTTCCTAACCATCTAAGCGTAGCTACTTGGGGCCTCGGGTTGAGAGGCCCTTCCCTTAGGTTCAAGGTCCATTCATAGTGGGCTTTCTTGTTCAGCCTGTGTTCACTCTTGGTTATTCCTTATTCTGAGCGAGTCCCATGTGCTTGATGACGCACGCCCTCAAGCACTCCATTAGGCGTGGGCCACTCGGGTACCACCTGGTCTGTCCCGCATCTGTCGATCATTTGGTCGATAAGGTTATCAAACCTATGGAAGAATTCCATCAAGAGAGCTTTCGTCTCAGCTCTTGCCTTCATCCCGTTGCAGCCGCCATGATGAATGCAAATATGGAAGAAGTTTCAGTGCTAACGCATGTGCTATTTGGGGTTCCGAGATGTGGGACCGTTGATTGGGAGATTTATAGCCTATCACCAGACAATGTTCTATTCTACCACATACATATATAGAATTCGGTCGGATAACCGTAATAGGCGGCACTTTTCGTCAGCATAGTTATAATATCGCTTACATTTTTGCCAAGCACTATCCGCCACAGCCTCGAGCCGACAGCTATACTCGTGACATTATGGATTTTCTCATTCAGGTCCCCGAACTCGCAAAGAGCGACTGGAGACCTAGGGAGAATATAATCCATTGTAGGGAAGTAGCGACCGAGGGAATGATTATTTTTCCTCACAGCATAGCGTGGCTTTGTAGAAACAATAGAGAGTTGTATGTACAGTACCACTGTGTATTTTTTTTTTTTTTTCCAGTAAAATACTTTCCAATCATGCCCAGGGAGAACGTCGCAGTGCCCAATGTCGTATTCAGCCACATATTGTCAAATCCTCTCCCGACAATTCAAAGCTCGACTAATTGATACTATGAAGCCAAATAGACACCATATAGCTATAGAGAGACAAAAAAAGGAAAAGAAAAAAAAAAATAAAGGAGCGGGTTTATACCTCAAGTTTAGTGAGCTCTCTCCAGCTTTCGGAGCCCGTCTGACGCTTCTTGAAATTCTGCCGCCGCTGTAGAGTTAATGTGGAGCCGACCCAAGGCGCTATGCCTCCGCCAAAACATTGCTGTGATGAAGCTGGCATTGGCAATGGGGTGGTTGAAACCCCTTCGTACTAGCACGACTTTGGAAGTGTCCAGCATCATGCCCTTGACTTTATTTGCTTTCTTTATTATTTTCATAGGCAATAATAACTAGTTTCAACTCACAACGCAATGATGGCGCTAAAACGCAAGAACGGAAGCGCGCATAGTCCTCACCAAAGAAGGCGGCCCGTCTCTTGACTATGATTATGTGTGTGAGGTGGAAGGCGATGACCATCCGATATAGCAAGATTTCTGCGGGTTTGAACACGAGCTCGAGCTTGCTATAGGGTTATTGGATAGAACATAAGGTGATGAACTAGATGCCGCAGGGGTGCGAGCAGCGGGGGTGCGGGAGACCTAGGGGGAGTGGAAGTGGAAGTAAGGGCGGGGACGAGAAGGAAGGTCAAGAGCGAGATGGTGAAGCAAACGATGGAAGTAGATATAGACTAACCATGATCTTAATATAGAGCGCTCATGAATTACTTTCAAAGTTTTCATACGGGCAAAAATCCGAGGTAGAAAGGCGGTATGCATCGCGGCCTACGATCGTGAGCGAGGGATCACGATCCCATAGAAGGCTCGACTCCACTATGATAACATCTCTCTTAAATATATCTTGCGCGAATCGAAACACCATGACCTGAGGAAGATCCATATAAGAGACAGTAAATTCTTTCACTTCCGTCTATTATAACAGAACCTCATCGAGCTTGGAAAGAAGACCTCCAAGTTCAAGGATAAAATCCGTATCCCCGAAACTTGTAGGTTCATGATTTAGGTATACATCAGGCATAATATTCTTGCCGACAGGAATACTTTTATCGAAACAGACAAATGATCAGTCAACAATTCTGTTTCTGTGTGCAGATTTCCCACTAGAAACAAGAACCGGCATTATGCCATCGCGAAGTTGGTCCTTGAGAGCAGTTTAAGACCGATCTGGGGACGCCGAGGGATTATCCCATTAATTACTTTTCATAACTCCAGTTCCTCTCTAGATTGTTGCGAAATCTCTCTCTATCGCTTGCAAGCTCTGTCTCGGGATCCTCGAGTGTTGTGTCGCGTCTTCCGCTGTGAAGTGGACAACCTCGGACTGGATTGCATTCGCCACATAGGAAGACCCGAACCGATCAGCTTCTTTTTGGACAGCATCACTCGCATTGCTGTCAGGCCGTACAACATGATAATTCGTTAAGAATCTGTTCGTATGTCTTACAGAAATATGATACCGTGCAAAAAATATGATTCTGTGTTCTTCTCCCACAGAGTTGGGTGATATCGCCATTATAAGGTCTGTGGTCTCTGCCGCTAGCCTAATTATATACATTATGCTAGTGAAGAATGAGTAAGGCCTAAGCCTAGCTGTTAATCTTACACTAGATATATGATATATATTATGTACCGCCACAGTAAAAAAGCCCTTCCTCCGCACTCCTTCTCAACGACAATCGATGTGCCCATTTTAAGGGATCCATCGGGCTCAATTGCATTCGGCTGAGAAAGTCCGCGATCATTTCCCATGAGCACGCCAATGTCTCCGGGCAAGACTTCAATGGATAGAGCCCTATCGGGATTTTCACCACGGAGTGCTGTATGGATTTAGGAAATCAAATAGGGATTCCGCGATGACTGGATTCTCCCAGGAGTAGCGTTATTCATCAGTTTGTCATAGGATCTTGTTTAGAAGTCAGTGCGTTAGCGTGTTTAGGCGACAACATCCCTGTTGCGCTGGATTTCTCGGGCTGAAGGAAACAAAGGGAATGTGAAGCTATCACCGTATTCTACTGCGAATACAGTGAAAACACGGCGGCTGGTCTTGTTGGAGTATACATTGTTACTGATGAGAGGTGTGACTATATTGCCGAGTATTTCCGTGGAGATCGGCTGAGTATGTTGCATTAGAAGCTGCTAAGTCGTTGACTGTTGCTTCGTGCGGTGTCTAAATCCGGATTCCGATATTCCGGGTCGCTGGTGTCCCGTACACGAGACATTTCCGTGACCAATCAAATACTGCTTTAGGTGGACAATGGTAGGGCCTGCGCGCATGCTTACTTGTCTCTTGCTTAGTATTAACACTGAAGTAGCCTAGGTGTAGTCGAGTGGTTTAGTTCGATATTTTGTCTTCGGTCCGTCCCACACTAGAACAGACTTAAAAATAGCTAGAATGATCAAACATGTTTTTGAAGAATGGTGGTGCTTATTTAGCAGGCCTCCTTGTAAACGGATCGCCCGGGCTGGTTGGGAAGACGGAGGGTTTAAGTAGTAGAGCACATGTACGATCTTTGCTTCTATCCCATATATACCATTGTTTATTAGGCGTTGATAGATTCCGTCCTTCGTATAACGAGGATATTACCGGGTGAATAAGAGCCTTAATACTGTAACAGATGGTTCTCCACCCGGTACCCAGGCTTAGAGATATTGTATCAGCCTGCACGCATACATGCTATCGTATAAGCCACTCAGTACTACGCTGGATAGCCTAGGTTTCTCTTTTGTAGTCGAGTGGTTTGGTTTGATACATTGAGCATCTGAGACGTAGGTATGATCAAAAGAGAAACCACGCTCTACTAGAATCGTTCAAGTTCTTCCCCAATGCCTACTGAATCTACCGACAGTATCTTGAAACGCTACCTGCTCATACACCGGATACAGAAAAGGATCTTGAATCGTTGTGGTACGGTAAAGTCGGCGCGGTATATAAAATGTTCGATTGAAAGTTCGCCGCTTATATTGTCCGAGTCTCTCAATTCACGCCATCGTTTGCATGGGGATTTCCGTAAGGTTAATGGCTTATAACCCCTAGTTTGAACTGGTGACGGAAATGGTTGAGACTTTTATTTCATCTTTTCTGAAGGAGGGGGGGGGGAATGAATTGAATGAGGAGTAGGATAGAATTGGAAGAGGTTAAGAACGTGTCCGAGGCCGAGAGCATCTCAGAGGACGAAGCGCCAGAGGGGAACGCCGTTCGGATCAGCCCCTCCAGGGACAGCCGGCTCCAGGGGATGCCATCCCGCCGTAGCAGCGCGGCACCCCGACGGTCAGGACGATCGGGTCGACTCAAGAAAAGAGGCGCGCCCACCATCTATCGAGGAAACGAGGACCTCCGTGAGCAGATTCAGGAAATTAGAGCGTTGCTGTAGGCGCTGCAGTAGCAGCAAAAGGCGATCCGGTTGTAGAGCCTGGTACAATTCCCGGTGGGATACCCGATGATACCGGCTGTCAGAAGTGTCCACTGCACTCGCTTCTCTTGTCACGACACAAAACACTGATGAACCAAAGCTGGGGAATGGGATGCGATTTGGAAATTGTTTCGTCACTACCTGCTTCTAATTCAGTAGAATAGGTTGCGTATCCCTCTTGTGTCGGTTGTTCATAGCTACACTTGGTATATTTCTGTAGTGTAGTAGCAAACTCGGACTCGATTGAGCATGGGAAGAGGGTTGGGTTGAGATCCCGTTCCGAAATAGGTTAAGTGTGGCCTGGGGGTGATGGTAAGTAAAAGGAACGTAAAAGTTGCTGGCTAAATTATGTTAGGAAAGGTTTAGCTCTACATGCCAAGCGGGTAGTTCTTCCTTTCATGGAACTTCGCCTTTCCCCGAATCGGGTTATGATTTTAAGTAGGGTTTACTATCATATAATACTATCATTTACTACGGGATAGTTCATACTATACCTACCTAGTCATGACATAGTACAGAAGAAGAAGGATTTCATCCCTCGATCTAGTTAGCAAAAGCAGGTATGGATGGAGTATGAAGTATGAAGTATGAACATGCCCTCTCCATGAATCGTTCGGTTCCTTTGCTCTTGCAAGTTGCTAGCTATCATGGTATGTCACTCCTAGTATAGTCTAGTTGTTCCCTGAAAGGTACGGTATGATGGTTCTACATGGCGCATCAATATACTAATCAACAAGAATTGTAGATGATGACGGAAAGACCCCGCGGAACCCCACCCGCGCCACCCTTGGAGGATTCATCCATCCATCCTGCCAGATGATAGATACAATACCTCGATGTCCAGGTCCGGATCATGTATTTCTGAAGATAGAATAGGAATAGTATGTATAGCAGATGAAAGTAACGATCAATCAATGGGGCATTCGTCGTATGTAGTTCTTGGATTCTTCTACCGTTCTTCTAATGTATTTTTATTCTTTTATTCTTTTAATCTTCTGAGGCGAAGTGCAACATGGTCGAAAGATCACTGTTTGCGCCGACCTATGTAAGCCGTTCCGGGCGCGCCGGGAAACTCTACTGCTGACCTGGAGGAGGTATATATGTCGGTACCGTGAGGTGATACATCTTCACTTCGCCACTGACTGAAGATTCTTGATTTTCCTCTTTCCTCTAACTTGCAATTCTTTGCCATCGATCCGGTCCATCAAAAGCCCACCGACTTAATTGCCGGTCTCTTTCAATCGATTCTACCACAGTTCATTGTCGATAGGCTTCATCTCTCTGTGTAGTCAAGGTATTCATTCATTATTACGTTCAATAATAGCAGACAGCGGCGGGAAGAAAGACTCAGTCCGGTGCGTGGGGTCTTCTCTTTGCTGCCCTTCTTTTCTTGTCTTTTCTTGTTTTTTTTTCTTTTGGTTGAATCGAAGCTTTCTAAGGCTACGCCGGGCAGTAGCCACTATCGCTACTATGATACCTAGGTAGCTAGGCGGCTGACACATAAAGGTATTACCGACATGAAGAAAATCCTGAGGTTCTGAAGCCACTACAGATCCGATTACAATGGCTTCCTCCCTAGATCAATTGAAGGCTACGGGTACAGTGAGTTTCTTTTATCCCCCCTTCTATCTTGTGCTCTCTTCTTCTAGGAAGGAAAGGCAGCTGCTGACGAACGGTTCTTAGGTTGTGGTCTGCGACTCCGGTAAGTTGACAACATCCTTGTGGTATGGTAGATGCTCTTGACGACGATGTCCATGGTGGATTTTTGACTGGGTTTGCCTATCAAATCTAGGCGATTTTGCTAGTATGTCTTTCGATTGTGCACCGAAATTTCAAGGATTCTCTGGGAGCGCTGTCTCTGACAACTCGTTGTATATAGCTATCGACAAATACAAACCCCAAGATGCCACCACCAATCCCTCTTTGATCCTGGCTGCCTCTAAGAAGGCTGAGTACGCCAAGCTTATCGACATTGCTGTCGCATACGGGAAGGCGCATGTTAGTGACCCGCATTTGTTTCAGAGCCGATGAGAAGGTAGGAGGCATGCTAATGCTCCATACAGGGCAAGTCCATCGACGAGCAGGTCGATGCGACTCTCGACCGTTTACTGGTCGAGTTCGGCAAGGAGATTCTCTCGATCATCCCCGGCAAGGTGTCCACCGAGGTTGATGCCCGTTTCTCCTTCGACACTCAAGCTTCGGTGAACAAAGCCCTACATATTATCCAGGTAGGCTGCTCTTTTGAACTTTTAGTCTCTTATTTGGCGCTCGCGTAAACGTGGCATGCTAATAATCCCAGCTTTACGAGTCCATCGGCATCTCCAAGGACCGCATCCTGATCAAGATCGCGTCCACCTGGGAGGGCATCCAGGCTGCCCACATCCTCCAACGGCAGCACGGCATCAATTGTAATCTAACATTGATGTTCTCCCTCGTGCAGGCCATTGCGGCTGCCGAGGCCGGTGCATTCCTCATCTCGCCTTTTGTGGGTCGCATCCTTGACTGGTACAAGGCCGCGCACAAGAGGGACTTCAGTCCGGAGGAGGACCCCGGTGTTAAGTCGGTGCAGGCCATCTACAATTACTACAAGAAGTTTGGCTATAATACCATCGTGATGGGCGCTTCGTTCCGCAATACTGGTGAAATCACTGAGCTGGCCGGCTGCGACTACCTAACCATTTCGGTATGTGTCTTCCCGCATGCCGGCTTTATCCGCTTTAGAGGAGAACCCGAAGAAAGCTGACGATTGTCAGCCCAACCTACTGGAGAGTCTGTATAACTCCACCGAACCAGTGCCCAAGAAGCTGGACTCTGCTGGTGCTACTGCCTTGGACCTTAAAAGGCGCGAGTATCTCCGAGACGAGCCCACTTTCCGGTTCGACTTCAACGAGGACCCAATGGCAGTAGACAAGCTGCGGGAGGGGATCTCCAAGTTCGCGGCAGATGCTGTCACCCTGAAGGAAATTTTGAAGCAGAAGATCGCTGCCTGAATTTCCTTTCCATTCACCTATATGTCCGAGATAGTGGAACCCGCAATCAGTCTGGCAGATATTATATAGTTCAGCAATGTTAATCCGGTGAATGAAAGGGAGCCCACTGAAATGGATGATGCACGTCGGCAAATGGTGGTCGGAGATCGTACGGCTAATTCTCCTATAGCTCGCCACCGTTCTGTTTTCTCCTATCCCCCTCTCGATTCTGTTCCGTTTCCCTTCTTGGTTCTATCATTGTATCGTTTCCCATCGTATCGTTGCTCTGAGGCAGTACCAAGATTGGATTTCAGACTGACACCGAAAAAGGAAAATGAAAACGCATAGACGGTCTACTAATGAACTTCTACAAATTACAGTAGTGGAAATAACTATATGAGTCCTCGGTGGATCCTCTCTATGTAAAGTTTAGTGGATTCCTGTCTTCGCAGTGCATCTCTCCTACCTGAAATATTACCTATTATGTGTGTATAGGCGGAGTCGAATCTGATATCGGAGACCCCTTTTTTGTCCCTTTCCTACATAATCTAGCTATGCCTTGTGGATTTATCTCAGTGACCAGACGACTTTACCGCCTTACGGCGGTGTGCCTCAGCTATGTTAGGACCGATACGATATAGTTCGCAAGACTAGTACGAAAACAGTCGGCCACCAGATTCGTTGGGTTCTTCTGTATGCATATGGTCTCCATGGATATGCGGATATGGATACATTCGTGGATCTAACCATGGATATTATGGATATGGATAGTTAATTTTTTTTATAAATAGTATCCGTGGATCTATCCAAGGGTCTTGAAATTTCATGGATATATCTGATCTCTTAGAGTTTCATATAGATATGGATAGACAAAATTTTCACAGATATTATTCATGAAGAGTCCTATATATAAGGTAGTGTTGGGCGCGCTGATCCCACGGGAATCAGCACTTTTATCTTTTGCCTCAGTGGTAAGCCCAGCCCACTTGGGCATTCAATGGCAACTGACAGTCTAATCAGATCTTGACGGGATGTACTGTAGATTGGGAAAAAATTGCAACGTTGATCGATACGGGGTTATCACGGGGTAGAACCTTAATTAAAGCCCAATCTAAGTTCATGAGCTGGGACCGTTGTCTGATCTAAATTGCTCGTCATGGATACTGTCTGGCATCTCCCATCTGAAAGGATAGAGACTCTCTAAGATCGTCTGCGTAGTGATTTCGCCATAAACGATATGGCAGGTACAGAGACGTATGATGGCAGGTCATGACCACATTGAATGACTCATGGATCTAGCCCTTAACATTCCGAACCAAAACTTTGACACCCTAGACGGTAAGAATATTACCCACACATCCTATGTTTAGATTGGAATATATATAGCGTAGAGATACCACTCGCGGCTGCCGCACGTTATTGATTAATGTTAAAAACATCAGCTGGGGTGCTAGATAGGGGAAATTTATTGATTTAGAATAAACGTTGCCAATGGGAGAATCGAAGCCTGGGGGGCACAGTTCTCAAAAAGATTAATTCACCGCTGGCGGGCTGGCTCTTCTATCAACAAGACCCGAAAATGATTTTGGGGTACCTAAGGCACCTTTAGAGCCATTTCAAAATACAAACCAAGATCATCTCAGACGTATAGAGGGCAATTTTCGAGATCATGTCATTTTTCTAGCAATATATGTAAATTACATGTTCATGATCGGGAAGGTCCGAAAGTCTGTAAGAACATGGAATGGCAGGACCAACCTAGACGACTTAATGTAGTTTCAGGTTAGCCAGAAAATATGAACTATAGTTGACCCAAAGAAAGCGTGCAAGACTGTGGATTTTATTGGATTCGGGTCTACTTGCGAACCATTAGGTTCTCCTCTTCAAATCGGAAGGCAAATTTGGCGATCATGGAGTAGAGGGAAGGCCTTTGGTCCTCAACCTCTTTCAATAGATCCGGAAATCACTCCTATGTAATAGGCTGGTTTTTTTGCACGCCATGCCTGATTTTTTATCCTAATACAGACCTTCTACCAGGCGCACACCTTTTCAGAGACCCCTACATAAAACGGTGTTTGGCATCCCATCGGGATCAGTGCTCGGATTTTTTTACCTCAGTGGTAAGCCTAGCCCACTTAGATATTGTACCCGAAGCTATGTCTGATGTTTGAACCGAGGCACGGAAACCTCTGCTAGCGGAATCTTCATTGATTCGAGAAAAGGTCTATCTGATGATTACCCGCCTTGTCATAGATTAGTAGTGATCCGTGAATAAACAGCTATGCTATTACTGGCCTTGGTAAGTGTTGGCTAAGCTAAAACATCCCGTCTCTCAGTGAAGGAAAAAAGGGAAGGAAAGAATAAGCTCGCTGAAGAAAGCTAAGCTACCCAATTAGGCTGTTGGTGGTTGCCTTCAGTTTCCGCTGAAGCCGGCCGGGCATACGATAGACAAGTTTGGCATTATATAATACTAACTAAACTGTAGTCAATTTTTATAGGCGGCATCTTGTCAGCAGCTACATAACTAGCAAGACGAAAGGCTGATCCCGGACGAGTAGGGAGTAGTTTACATTTACTATCAGTCATAGATAAATATGGTAGTCACAATACCATTTTGAACACTTTAATTAAAAAAAATGTACACTGGCGAAGTTAACTATACTGAAAGTTACTAAAATTTATATGATATGACGTACTGCCATATAGTGATAGAAATTATTTTAGACTAATTCACCGCTTTCGGCTCCGCCGGCTCTACACAACCAATCAACAGTAACGTCTTGTTGGGGGTTTCAACTTTGATTGTCAACGTTCTTTAGTGTTGGGAATAAAGAGACACGTAGACCCCACCTGTCCTCCACACCGTAAAGAATGAAGCAAAAACTTGAAGCTCTATTACACTCATTCATGCCTTCTCTGCACTCCTAGCCTGAAACCGAAGCCGAATATTCGAGGCCTGCGATCTTTCTCCATGTTCTGCACCACGAAGAAAGGTATCGATGCTTGTAGTTTTCCACTCCCTCCATGCGCTTGCATCTCAACAAATTTGAGTGAGGAGTAAAAAATGTAACGGCCAAGCTTACCAGGCCCTTATCGGCGTCGAACTCTCAACCTCCGTCGGACGAACCGGACGATGCTTGTCACGGGGCATGCGACCCAGCCCGAAGCGACTTAGCAACCTTTGGGTTTCACCTTTACTTCCCACGTGACCATTAACTCAGGAGCTACATAACACATACAGGCTTGTGTCTTTGCTATCTTCCTTAGCCTAAGATTCTACCGCCGGAAGCAAGACTAAGTAGACTTGTTAGAAATCTGGATGGACCTGTGCGGTTACGATTTCGAGCACAATCAACCGTCCAGTCTCTAGTTTAGAACACCACTATGATCATAGATTCAAGAGGCTCCAGAAGCCAGTTGAATTGAAAGACCCAACAAGTGAACCTTGTGAAGTTATCAATGGGATGGGTATTATAAATAACTATGAGTAGATACGCTTCCATGCCATATGAATATAGGGAACTAATTTTTCCTGCAACGGCTACATACTTGTCGCGGATTTGCAATAATACTAAATAAATCTTATCTATGTATGACAGCACTGGGCTAAGAATTGGTTGGCGCTAAGATAGATTTGCTCTATGATTGGTTGGTATCCGGGGCCGAAGTGAACAAACCGAACAATCGAAGAGGGGCTCCGATGTGGACTTCACGTCATCGGTCGGTTTGAACAAGGTATATTATTAATAATCCAACATACACCCCGGTGCAGCCAGTCACCGAACTGTACAGAAGTCCTACCCACCACTACTATAGAATCCGTTGTACGGTGCGTGTACTTATTATTATGACGAAAGAACCAGCTAGGGCCCAGAACATCATAATAAAATTAGGTACCTTCATTGGAAAGGAAGCTTAGAACTGCTGTTGAGAGCTTTGGGGTGGGGTGAAATATTAAAAAACTCGCATCACTTATTAAAGTCCTTTTTTTTCCCCCTTCTTATTCTCTCTTCCATCCCCTCTCCTCTATTCTCTCCAAGCCTAACAAGAGTAGCAGAAAAAAAGCCTACATTTCACTTTCCCGTATACAATCTACTCGTTCGACACTGCCATCATGGTTAAAGCCGGTAGGTGATCTTCCCGGCTTTTTTTTTTTTCCCTTTTCGTGCCGCATCCCGCCTGTCAACCAATCGCCCATCTAGATCGGATGTTATTAGGGATAAGTATCTATGAGCACCTTGGGAGTGTCATCCTCGTGGGGGTCTTCAGGGGTCCTGCTTTGTTGTTGTGGTATCCCCTGATCTTGAGGGATTAAATAATGGATGGAGAGATTAGATCCTAGATTCTACAGCCAGCTCCTAAAGGAGGGTGCCATTTAGTCCCCTTTGTTGCATGCTTCCCTTCCTGCAGGGACTCGATTCTGCATCGTGCTTCAGCGCGAACATGAGCTAGAGCAATGGTGAGCTAACCCCACTACCAGTCGCTGTCCTCCGTGGAGACTCCAGCATCACTGGCACCGTCACCTTCGAGCAGGCGGACGAGAGCTCGCCCACCAAAATCTCCTGGAATCTAACCGGCCATGACCCCAACGCGGATCGTGGCTTCCACGTCCACCAGTTCGGTGACAACACCAATGGCTGCACCTCGGCCGGTCCTCACTGTATGTCTGCTCTCAACTATTCTCTTCCTTCCCCCTTTCGCTTTTCGTTGCCTACCTTCTGGCTCGTCCAAAAAGATTCGTCGACAAAAGGCGACTGATGAGAAGATCGATCCAGTCAATCCTTACGGCAAGACTCACGGCGGGCCACGTGACGAGGAGCGCCACGTTGGCGACTTGGGTAACATCAAAACTGATGAACAGGGTAACTCCACCGGAGAAGTCACCGATAGGCTGATTAAGTTGATCGGCCGCGAGAGTGTGCTGGGGGTATGTCTCGGCCCTCCTACCTTCTTCTGGAGATCGAGAGGAGAATGGTCAAGATAGCTGACAGAAAAACAGCGCACCATCGTCGTGCACCGTGGCACAGATGACCTTGGCCGTGGAGGCGATGAGGAGTCTAAGAAGACCGGCAATGCCGGTCCTCGCCCTGCATGCGGTATGTTTCATTTCTTATACTCCTTAGAACAGTAGATATTGGATATTGATGGAGATTGATAATTGCTAGGAGTTATTGGCATTGCTGCATGAGAGAGAGACAATTTTGAGTTGTTGTAGCGAACTTGATGAGCTTGTGAATGGGAATACGAGTCAATCCCAACTGATGTAAGAGCGAGGACTCGCTGCTTAGTAAGAGCTGTAACTCGTCGGATCCTTTGATAGCTATCACAGAACTTAGTACTATCAATCGCTCGTTGATTCTCGTTCTTTTTTTTTTTCCCCCCCCAAGCAAATTTAGGATAGGAACGAGCAAGTAGTTCCGTATGATCCATGGTATCGAACTACTCATGCCTAAGCAAGACAATCGGTAGCTGATGGAGGGAAAATGCAAATAGTAAGTTCTGTTTATTTATAATATTAACGCTATTTAGACATCTGGATGATATCATAATATGGATGTTAATACCTATATCCTCTGCCCCATATTTCCTCCTATCGCGCAGCCTAGGTGCTTTTTCTCGGTGGCTTTCTAGCTGTCGAGCTTCTATTTCATAAGCTGATAAGCATCCATACGGAGCAGTTTTTAGTCCACTCCACTCTCTTGAGAAAAATGATAAGGATCGAAGAAGTCATGAAATATCAACTTTACTGGACCTTTGCTCAAATGCCGGGTTTCCGAGACTTGGCCCAGCCAAGTTGGTCTCTTCATGTATCCAGTGACTTTTCCGACTGGCTGCAGGCAGACAATCAACTTTCAAATCATTCCCTTTTGTCGCTGGAGTTGCTATACTTTCTAGTTGAAGGATATTTATTGTCATTAAAATACCGCCCAAGTGCTTGCGGTCATCTCCCAAAACTTGAGTAACATCGCACCCATCCAATCAAACGGCGTAGGGAAGTGAGATTATCACATGATCAGATGCTCACTCGAAGAGCGTAAATAATTTTGAACGTACTAGAGAATAGCCTAATAAAAGATCTTGTCTTGATAACAAAGTACTATATCATTCTTCCACAACTGTAACACGTAGTAGAGGTTACGCCTAACAAAAAATGAAAGTCTGTATTCTATAGAACCGTTCAATTTGTCTTAGCGAAAGCGCAACATGCAGATCATAATGCAGTAAGATCACATATATGACTGTTAATACCATCATCACCACACCACTGCAAATTTTGTAAATCCCATATCTCCTACCCTCCGGTTGTACCGAAATATGCCCAAAGACTCCAAACTAGAGGAAGAACAAGCTCCCAAATTCTCGAACCTATGTTCTAAACGGTCAGGAAAACTATTGTACTCCAACGTAAAATAATGGCAGGGCGTTCTTCTCACATTTTAATGAGCGCAGAGATTGTACTATGAGTGACGATTTCCTTGGTATTCCGCACCACGAAAGGCAAGAAGATGGACATAATATTGATAGAAGTTCGGGTAATTCAGAGCAAGGCGATGATGACCTATCCATAGTTCCTAGTACGGTCGTAATGGTAATAAGAGGGGAGTGATTATTAGGCCTGCCCCAGTCCCATTGCGCGAAGGCAGGAGGGAGGGCTTGGAATATAATACTTCCCCCCCCCCCCCCATCCCGTTTGTGCGATCAAATTAACATCCTTCTTTTCATGCGTGAGGATATCGATGGCATCTGATCCGTTATCGCAGCCTGCGGTATCATGGATATTCAAGACATAGGTTCACCTAGGCTTTAAAGAATCCGAGCTCTCGTTTACCTACATTCACACAAGAGAGTATATGGTCTAGGATATTGCCATTTTTCTATTCTGGAAGCTGGTTGAGAATGCTTGCATTCGATGTTAGTAGCATCTTTGCAATGATTAGTAGGCAGGATTATACACTTTTGACGTAGCAGAGCCATGTGGCAATGTCTGTTTGTTTGACATTAAAAGCCCTTTGCATATCATTTGTGGACCTGTGGTGTAATAGTTAGATGGTTTTGGCTGTAATAGAAGAATGTCGAGATGGGAGGGTACTTAACAGAGGAAGAAGAGTAGAGCTCCTTTTCACAAGACAAACTATATGACCAGAATGCCGGCTCGGTACTGGACCACAGATCCGTTTCGCTTCCAAAGGGACGTGAGCCCGAGTTATCAGCATCTTCGCTGCCTGAGGAAGGACCGGTAAATGAGCAGGGATCTTGTCTGGGTCTATATTATTTCTCTTGCGCCATAAGACAGACATCCTTACTCCTGTCCCCAGTATAGTACCACCGACAAATTCAAAAGCAATTAATTTTATGTTGAACCACCTTTCTTGACAACGATTGCAAGTCTCCATGCTCTCACCGTCCAATGCCTTTTCTGGAACTCCAAAGCAGAGCCTAGTCTCCCTCCGGAAGGGCTGTTGTGCGAAACCACAACGTTATCTATTGGCGAGAAACCCCAAATCTCGGGGACAAGACGTTAATGGACGGGATATATGGGACCTGACAACTTTCCGGCAAGTCTCCAATTATTATTATTATTATTTAATCAAGTTTAGAGTCCGCATGCAGCCTTCATGGCTATGGCAGACTATACGACTCCAC
>JAHQZX020000075.1:0-17310 GCA_019804575.2 Pseudotulostoma volvatum | reverse complement strand
TTAGCCATTCTATGATAGATGTCTGTCATTAGCTCGTTGCTTGTCAGGGTTCTCGGAAATTTGATAATTAAAACATATATGTATAATTAACGTTATTTTATTAACCAAGAAGATTACCTATGTGGCGGGATGTGGAATTTCATCGATCGAATAACGGCCTGAGGCATTTAGGCGGAAGTACTATGATGCTCAAGATTGTAAGCTAAGCCTATTCTATGATAGTCATCATGTCAATGTTTTATCACTGGTAGCGCGCAGCTGCCCTGGAACGCAGCCAGCTGCACAATGTCTCTAAGTTGACAGGAAGTCTTACATACATTTGTCTCAATTTTTTTCGCTCAATAATCGTTCATAATCTTCTTTGTGGTTGATTCAAGTAGGTCCATTCCCATTTAGGAAAAGTGAACTACTCATTTGGGAAAGTACGAACCTATTTTAATTCCAGAAATATCACTTTTTTTATATGATAGGCTAATTTCTCCACCATACAAGATGAAACCTCACATTCCACCACCTTTCCCTTGTTAATTCATTAATTTAAAGGCGTGTGATGTTGGATTTTATGCTGTCTGTTTGTTGGAGAAATTTTACTCCGAAAATGGTGTGACGGACCAGGGCTTGGGTGGGGGTCACATGACCCACAAGTGGTTTATTTACCTTTCATGTTCTACTTTTCTCTTTTCTTTCTCTTCTATCCACAAAACCCTTTGAAGTTTCACCCACTGGCAGTCTTAGTATCATCTTGTAGGTTTCCAATCATCAGCATCATATCAAACGGCAATGAATCGTATCGGAGACGTCGCTTCAAAGAACACATAAAAGGAAAGCCCCAATCCAGAAATGTTGCGTCCGTTACAAATGGTGGATTTTCTACGGAAACTTGGGCTAGATATAGAGTCCCGGCACCATATTAGGCAAAGATTATATGTGATAATAATATATCATTTATACACACACTTTAAAGCAGTTAGCTCATCACTAACATTAGAAACTTCCAGACTAATATTTGGCCTCCTCCGTCTTTTAACAAGCATAGACTTTGAATCCTCTAGGACCTGGAACAGCGAGTGATTTAGCTTCCGTGATTGTTGGCGTTGTTGAAGCCGGGGTCTTGCTCTTCTCGTCATTGAGCCTTAATGTCCTTAAACAAGGTTCGGTTGGTTCTCTTTCTGCGACATTAGTCGAATTCAGGGTAACATTTGCATGCCATCTATTGAATTACCGCTAAAAATTGTGTCTTGAATATCCTTTGAAGACTGAATAGAGGGTATTCGCGCAATTGTTAGGCTGTTTTATAATAGCAGGCTGAAGCCCCGGGTGCAAGTCATTTGCCTAGCGCCGTCGGTACCTGAGTTGCTCTGTTCTTAAGCGTTGTGCCTAGCCGGCCTAGAGTGCATGAAACTGATTCGTCTAAGGTGTCCGTAAGCTACCTAAAACTACTACTAGTAGTATGTCAATGCTATGACATAATCAGGAATAATATTTATCCCCAGATTGAGCCGGTACCCAAAGTAGACGTTATAATTTGCCTATGATATTTGACTGTAGAAGATAGTGTTTTACAGCTGTTCTTCTCCGTCAAACAGAAATGACACCCGGGACTGTTATGTGGTTGGGCAAACTTTTACGCTGTATATCACCCTTGAATCACTTATAGCTTCTTCTCTCCTTGCATCCCTTTCACATACTTCACCCTCGAAATAGTAAACAGTGCTATCTGATCCTGCCAACTAGGTGACACTTTTCATGCCGATTTTTACATTTATTTTTTGCTGCCATAGAAGGCAAGTTGTTTCCAGAGGTAATTCTATTATGGTGATTGTAGAAAGCTTTACAGTTGGTAGTAAGCGGCTGTGCAGCTAGCAAGATGCAAAGTAATGTGCAGCAACGTTATCTTGGGCTTTGCTGCATCCTTTAATAGTGCCGTATGCTGAACAAAGTAAGTTCCATTTGGCCGTATTTCATCCTAGCCTGTCTCGTAGCATAATGTATCGACAATTTCTTGGCCTGTATGGGAGTGGAGAAGCTCATCAAAGATGGCTTTGCAAATATGATAGAAGAGATTCAACAACAGCTACTGGGTTAGAGGTCGCTGCTGTTTAGCGAATTGCAGCATTACCCGCTGGGAGGGCATCATCGATTCCTGCTAATATTTATATCAAGGGTTTCCACAGGTTCGATGGATTGATTGTTGTCCAGAAGGCGGGTAAACCTTATTGTTATTGTGCAGTCAACCCTTCCGCATTTTCAACTTCTAGGAAAATGAAGGTGGCATTGCTGTGTCAATCGCTGTGAGGGTTTCTGAAGCCTCAGTATCGTGGGATTCTGAATGATTTGTCCGTTAGCGATTTGCGGCATTCTGTAGTTTGTCCGCAATCAAGGATGTATGTATATCATTCTTGGTAGACTTCCATTTTTGTCGCTTTGCAAGTAGCTTATTCCCTAGAGATGATTTCCACAATTGCGAGATGTCGTACAATACATGTGGATACATGAAAGGTTTTGGGCTGAGCGAATCTACAAAAATTAGTAGAACGTCGTGATATTTGACTAGGAGAAAGGAAAAAGCCTTCTGCTATGGTGATTCATAGCCCATTGAGCAAAATCATCTAGAGATACTGCTATCGGTCTCTCGTCTCGACGGCCACCGACCCCCTTTGGAAACAATGTTAGGAAGGCACCGGTAAAACAGTGAGAACCTTCCCAGCTCATTAACGTGGCCTGCCCACGAATGACATTGTCCCTAAGGCTTTCTTGATGTAATCGTTGATACATGGAAGGATTGCACGAGCAACATTAGCATACGCGAAAAAGTGCTCCGGTAAAGACGTGGAGTATGATATGGGGATTTATAACTTGACATTTCAATTATTTAGATATATACCAAGAGGCTAATACATTAAATATCACAGCAAACGCATCAATTTTTCTAATCTAAGGTCCGACCTACGACTACCCGCTACCGACCACCGCTTCGGCCCAATCGTGACAAAACAAAAGAAGTGGGCTCAGCTGCCCAAGCGCAACGGCGTTGAAGAAGCCGTCTAGTGTGAGGAATGCACCAGGGCAGCTCACCGTCAGGCCGAAATAATATGGTGCGAACTTGGATATCCATGAGAAACTGTAAAGAATTGATACCTGAATAGCAGCTTTAAGAGATAGCAAAACAGCTAAGACGCAAGATCTTGAAGACATTCACCTGCTAGTTGATTGTGGAGCCTGTCCAGCTACATCTCATTAGCAGGAGGAAATATTGCGCATGTCTTTGAAATGTTGCTTGGAAACGATAAGTAACCGCGCCTCCACCAGATCCGGTCACTTCGTCGGCTAAGATACGAGCTTGGTGACACGATTCTTGCGGCGGCAAAAACGGGTTTTGGGAAAGGTATAGTGGTCCATGCGTGTTCCGTGCTTAGGTCCCGAAGAACTATACAGCTTGTTCCACTAGTAAAGCCGGGTGAAGCGCAAGTTGGGTCTTTCCAGAGGCTTACAAGGGTACGACACCATGTCTAGTGTCTGCAGATACCAGGCACACAA
This sequence comes from Pseudotulostoma volvatum, assembly GCA_019804575.2. Classification (NCBI taxonomy): domain Eukaryota; kingdom Fungi; phylum Ascomycota; class Eurotiomycetes; order Eurotiales; family Elaphomycetaceae; genus Pseudotulostoma; species Pseudotulostoma volvatum. The sequence goes on along the minus strand of JAHQZX020000075.1, from coordinate 13,773 downwards.
GTTCCCAACCCCGTCAAGATATCCAGAATGACAAGTATAGCCATATTCCATATTCTTCTTGAACCAGAGAAGGCTGTGACGCCTGAATTCCGTAAGGCGCTTAAAGACCATAGCTTTTCGGGCCGTATTGAGCTAGTCGCTACCCACGTCGCAAAGGCTGATCAGGATCGAACGTATAATAATTTTAAGGGTACAGTTCTGCCATTTGAAATTGTTGCCACCACCGCCCTAGGCATGGACGTAGATACACCTGACGTGGGTTGAGTTATTCGAGGGACTTTCCGGCGAGCGGAAGCCTTGACATTTGGCAAAGGCGCGGAGCTCGTGGCCGACAGGAACAGCTGCACTATTAGCTCTGGGAATTTGATCAATTTGGCTACGCCGATAGCGCTCAGCCTGCAAAGACGAGACATAATTGAACAATGACTACGCGGCGGCTTCGAAATCGATTAGGTTGCGATAGGCCACGGAGCCGTCTGCGCAGCTCGATCACAGCACTGGCAGAGTCGGATTTGGATAGCGACGTATCTTGTTCACTAGATTCTGCATGGTCGGATGAGTTGACTCCGTCTCTCAACTAGAAATATGCCATCAACAAGCAGCAGGCATAAATAGCGTGGAATCCATGACGAAAAACAAAGCATTATCAGCTGGTCCAAGAACGAATTAGGATCCCGAGCATGTTACCCCTGAAGTATATGACATGATTTATAAATGGTGCTTGTCATCGACGGTACGTACTTGCATAAGTACCCGAGCTTGGCTCGCGCAGCCCGCGCGTCCCAGCAGAGCTGCTGCAACGTAAACACAAGCTTATCACTGTACATGTGTCTGCAACGGCATAAGCCCACAAAAGAAGCCCAAGGCATGGTGCCAAGAGGCGGCCTCTAGTGGATCCGATACCGCCCGAAGAGATGCGCCAGTTTCGGACTTTACAAGGCTCTGGGAGAGCTCAGCCTGATCAACCAAGCGTGAGGATTGGATTTGATCCACAACTTATTAATTTCCTTGAACAGAACATCGATACTTTTCTCAAGGAGGACGAGAGAGCTCATCCAAAGTCAAGGAAGCCAAAAACTGGCTGGTGCAATCCTTCAGAAAGTGTAAATTGCCCTTATTGGTTGTTAACGATTACGATCCATACCATACGGTATTCAAGCAGGAAGCTCCCTAGGTACCTATCATAGGTAGGCTGGCTTATTTAATTATAGGAACATTGAAGTTCCGGCCGATCTAAACCTTATTTGGGAAGGCCGCGACCCATCTGTTTATTACAAGGAATTGGATGCTGATATTCGTACAACTCACCCTGCGATTTTATCTGTACAATCCCCGGAAATAGATCTTCCAGGTTCAGAGCTGCGTGATAGACAATTGCTTTCGTATTTGGCGCTCCCAATAATAGACCAGACTCACCAAACTTCTCCTTTCCGTTGTTTTCCACCACCACTCCTCTGCTTCCCTTACAAACCACATACACTACATGCTCTAGCCATGCTTGAGCCCCCGGAGGAAGAGGAATACGCCTCTCTTGAGCGTGCAGAGAGCGTTCTTCATCGCCATGTGAGGCTTCACGGCTATGCTCTTACCGAAGGAACCTCATCAAGGATAAGCGCAAACCTCCAACAGTGTGGCATCGCGATCTTAGGGGTTCTTCGCAAGACAAGCACGCGCATGACTGAATGCGCATTCGAAATCCGTATCTTTCGTACCGAACTTGGTACCTGGCAGATACAAGTCCACTATGGGGATCATAATCATGAGCCTTCCATCAATGACTCTAAGCACTTGGAATACCGCAGGCCTACAGAAACTGACCATTCTCTCACTCCATTCTTCCGGTGTTCCCCTCGGAACATCGTTGCAAGCCTCCTTGAGCGGAAGCCGGATACCTTAGTCACAAGCCGTGAGGTGTATAACGTAATAGCGAAGGCAAAAAAGGAGAGGCTAGGTGATCTCTCTCCAATCGAGGCGCTTGTTATGGAACTTAGTGATCCCGGACAGGAGTGGGCTCTTGAGCATACTACCGATGACCAAGGCCATGTCAATTTCCTCTTCTTCGCTCCATACGACCAGAATGAGATCGCGCAGCAGTTTCCCGATGTCATCTTCATCGATGCCACGTATCGAACAAACCGCTACAGCATGCCTGTTATCCACTTCATGACAGTTGCCTTATATAATAAGACTCTTAGCATTGCTATGTGTTTCATCGCTTCTGAGGATGAAGTCATGTACAACCGTGCAATCAGGGCATTCAAGACTCTCGTTATGGGCGAAGCAAAGATCAAAGTCATCCTCGCCGATGATGATACCTCGCTTAAGAATGCTTTGTCTATGATCTGTCCTCAGACAACCCAGCTTTTGTGTATCTGGCACGTCTGTAAGAACGTCGAGAAGGTGAATGAGACATGGAGAGTCAACACATCCAACGAAAACAACAATGATAACAAAGAAAAGAGGAAGAACTTCCTGGCAGACTGGAACTTTGTAAGTAGCAAGTGATCAGACCAACCGTAACTTGCTAATATTCGAATATTAGGTTATCTACCAGCAGACAGAGGATGCATTTGAGCGGGCCTATCACCAGCTAAAGGAGCGCTACGCAGACCAGGAGAAGTTACTGAAGTACCTCAATGAATACAAATACCCAGACCGCTATCAGTTCGTCAAGGCATTCACCGGGAAGTATACCCGCCTTGGCCATATCGCGACATCAAGTGGAGAACAGGGTCGTTACCATTTTAAGCAGTTTCTTCATGGTAATCAGCATGACCTCCTTGACCTCAAGGACAAGTGGGAAGTTATGAAGAGCGTCGATAAGGCTGACCATGCGAAAGATCTTGCTCACCAGCGCTCTCGGCCTGCACATGAAGTACAAGCAAAGCGCTGGGGCGAGTGGGTTGAAACTAATCTTAATGATTACATCACTCTAGCGGGAATGGAGCTCCTTGTCAAATAGCTCTACCTCGCGAGAGATATCACTGTCGATAGGCCATGTAGTGGCTGCTTCACTACTATTTACGGCATTCCTTGCTACCATGAGATTTGTATTATGAAGAACCTCGATCGCAAGGTTACAAAGCACGACTTCCACAAGCACTGGCACTTTGAGCGGCCGGTAATTTGTACATAAGATGGCGAAGCAGCTGAGATGCCACCTCTTCCGGCTTCTCCACCGCAGCCGCACGTCTTTGCGCCTCATGTGGTTAAAGCACGCGGCCGACCACGCAAAGATCACTCTACCAGGCGTAATCTTTCAGCATTCGAGCTTACAACCGGTTCTCAAGCGCGCAGACCAGGCCGCATTGGTGGAGAATCTTTTCCGGTAAGTTTAATCGCCTATTTAGGCTTCGTCTACTTGCTTACCTCAAAGGCTTTTAACTCGCCTCAGGCTACACCCATGGCGAGTACGATCAGTAATATGACTTCCATGAATACTGTGCTTTAAAGCATACCTAGTAATAGTCGGGAAGAGGAGGAAATCGAGGGCCTCAATAATGAGCTATCGGCCGCGATAAGTACGAGCAGCTCACAGGTCGCTCAGCCAGCTACTACACCGGCTACTCCACAGATTATTCAACAGACCACTCGGCTGGCTACTCAGCATGCTACCCAGGCCGACCCACTACCAAGGAAGCGCGGAAGGGATCAAAGTATACACAACCGCGAAAGACAAGACGAACTGGCACGCAGGCTAGCGCGCAGTCTAGCACTTAGGTACCGTAAATAGTTATTAGTTAATTGACAAACTTAACCTTACCATTATAATGTTCTTCGCAATACTCTAAAGGGTGCGACTTTTCAGTTTCGCTTTGGTTGGTAGAATCTACGTCGGAAGGTCTATAGTATTTCCGGGCTGTACGAATATCAGCATCCGAAATTATTAGGCGCTAATAAGGTAAAGACTATTACACATAACGCTATTATCCAATGTCGGCTTAGAGGACATAGAAAGACAAGTAGGTATGCATTGAATAATTCTATATACAGTAATATCTAATCGAGCCTTAGCTCTCGTGGAACTATTCACAGGAAAGCTAGTTCGGTTTCCCAAGAATAGTTACGGTGTAACGATTGCTCAACTTGGGAAAGAGGAAGGAATGGATTTCTAACCCAGTTAGTATTAAGAGATTAAGCTTTAAGGAAGAGAAGAAAATGTGAAAACAGAAGGGAAGGGTGGGCTTCTTATAGCTTAGGGATCTGGGGAAGACTGGTGCTGTCGGAAGGTCCTATGAAAGATAGAGAAGAAGAGAAAGGCCAGGGCCGATGATATGTCCTGGGATCATGTCGCTGTGGATCCTGCATCACCAACAGAACGCGAGCATCATTAGGAGCCAGTTACTCTCAAATTCTCTGCTCGCACGTCTTCAACCCAGTGATGTATGTGACGCAGTGATGCATATAGATCCTTCAGCACTGCTTGATCCAAGTGAGTATTGTAGGGCAAACGGTCATTTGCCTACTATTGGGTAGGATCAACCGTGTAGATTTGAGCGAACCGCGGTCTTTCACCGTCTACAGGCACCAACGGGGGGATTGATAGTATATATATACTGCCCTACATCCTAAAGGTGAATGCCGCGACAGTCCGGTTGTCGCTGTCAATACCTTCCAAGGCGAACAATACACTATTAACACTATTATTATATGCCACAATATTATCATGGAAGCACTTACATCACCTCGTCCGATCGGCCTTAGATATTAAATAGTCTATTGGTGTAAGGTCGTTATGGGCACATTCGGGGGCTGGTATCTCGGTCTTGCCAGCGTCACAGCATGGACGACCCCCTTCTTTATCGCTCTCAGCTTCCCAGGTGTGAGTACCAAAAGAGAACAGCATCTTCGTCCATTGATCCGAGATAGTAAATCGTTTGGCTGTCTGGCAGCAAGGCAACTAGGCCACCTTCGGAGTCACGTCCGTTGGAGCTTGACCTCAGGTCTCAGCAAGCTCTAGTTGACGGTCGCGTTCGTCGGTTTAGAAAAGGAAATGTAATCAGCACCGTCCGAAGTTGCAAAAGAAAGACTAAGATATGGACAAATCGTGTACAATCAAATCTTTAGCTATTTGGCCGAAAATCGCATCATCATTATCATCAATATCGCCGTATTCACCGATGTCGTCCTCGACATACAGTTGCAATTTTAGCTGCTCCGTTGACACATTCATGGTTGGGTGCGGCAGCCCGATGGCAATAAATAGCGATGAGGGATCACTTAAGAAGTGAGAATCTACCGTAGTGGATATACCGTCATGAGGAAGAGAAGCGTCAACAAAGCTTCGCGTGGCTCATGAGGCTAGCGATACCGTGGGTTATCACCTAACGCACGGTTTTCCCGTTTTTTCTAACCGCTAAAAAGAGTCCAATCGAGTCCGCTCTTACAGAATTAGAATCCTTGGCTCCAGGAGAATGAATAAATTATGCTGCAGTGGCCAGAAAACATGGTGTTGAAAGATCTACGCTGTCAAGAAGACACCGGGGAATGCAAGCCTCCTGTCAAGTCCAGTATGAAAATCAGCAGCTACTCAATAACCAGCAGGCGAAGCAGCTTATAAAATAGATAAACGGTCTTACAGTGCGCGGCTTGCCTCCCTCGCTTGAAATTCTCCGCAATTTTGCGAAGGGAATTACCGGAAATAAACCTGAGAAACCGTGGCCGGATTTCTGCAGAAATACAACAGTGCTGTTGTCTCGCGTTATTCTGCAGTTATGGATAGTTCGCGGGAGAAAGCCAACTCAGCCTACAAGTACTCATTATACTTTGACCTACTCGCCCGGAAAATCGATCAATATGGGGTTGAGCCAGAACATATGTATAATATGGATGAAAAAGGCTTTTTGATCGGGGTGTTGACAAAGTGCAAGAGAATCTTTTCCCGCCAGCAAGATGAGTAGGGAGGATTCAAGCTGAGACTTCAAGATAGAAATCGAGAGTGGATTACCACCGTTGCCTGTATTTACGCGGATGGAACATCTCTGTCGCCCGGTCTGATTTATCAGGCCGCTTCCGGCCGAATTCAAGATTCCTGGCTTCAGGATTATGACCCTTCAGAGCATAGTTGCTTCTTCGCCTCATCACCTAGTGGCTGGACAAGTGATGAGCTGAGATACGCATGGCTTACCACAATTTTTGGTCGTGAGATGAAAGAGAAGGCTAAAAGGAAGCGGAGACTTCTAATTCTTGACGGTCACCGGCTCCCATATAACCATGAAGTTCATCAATGACTGCAATGCTAATAGGATACTTCTGGCTGTATATCCGCCGCATTCGACGCATACTTTGCAGCCCTTAGATGTCGGTCTCTTTGCCCCTCTCTCCAAGGCTTATAGCGATGAACTAGAGTGGTTTTTACACGATTGTCAATGGCTGAGTCATATAACTATACGAGACTTCTTTCGTCTATTATGGAGAAGCTGGAGGACGACGTCCACCGTTAAAAACATCAACGGTGGGTGGAAATATGTTGGTCTGCATTCTTGGCAACCAGAGACCGTTTTCGCGCGATTTTCTAGGGAGTTGAAGGATAGACCTTCATCGAGCCTGTCTTCAGACTCCGTCCTTGGGGCAAAAGACTGGCATCGAATTAAAACATTTCTAAGGGAAGTTGTTGATGATGCTTGCGACTTTAAAGTTCAAAAGCCCAATGACACAATACTCCGCTTGTCAACCAAGAACACCCTTCCGAAAACGCGATATCATAGTCTAGAAAACGCCCTGGTTCATGAATAAAAGAAGCGAAATCGAGGAAAACCGTTGCCGCTTGAAATCCGTGATTTAAACGATGGCAATGCTATTTTCTACGGCCCGGGTAAAATTCAGCGATCGCGTGAGCTTTAAATCGAGAAAGAAGGAGCAGCGAAACATGCAAGAGAGGCCAAATAGGAAGAGAAACTTCGGCGACAGTAGGAGAAGGAAGAAATGATGGGCAGGGCCAGGCTTGGATGGCGAAGAACGGCAGCTTCTTGCAACCAAAGGGAAGGGGAAAGACATTATGGTTTCCGACTTTCTCTTGCCTTGGTGGCGGCTCAGTCTCCTGTCCTTCACCAAAAAAACGACTGGATGAGTTGACTTCATCTGTCCCTCTCGAGGCCGCGGTACTGTTCGAGTACGGAAAAGAGGAGGGCCATCGGGATGGATGGGACAGAGGCTATTGCAGCAAATCAAGACAATGCCTCTCTCCACCGCTAGTGCCTTATATCCAGGGTATCAGTTTTCTTCCTCTTCGATAATGCAACGAGTCATTCCGTCTATGTTGACGATCCCCTTCGAGTATTGAACGTGAATAAGGGTAGGGGTGGCCAACTATTATGCCCAGCCTACATATGCATCATGTATCATCATTCATGTACTTTATCTACGTCATTGAGATGGAAGGGTATATTTGGCGTCTCCTACCCGGAATTCTAGGAATTTCCCTTCCTTCTGAAGCCAGACTTCAGTCTTGTACCAATGTACCCCGTTGCATGTATAGTAGCATAGTCATTCCCGCTAATATACATTACTCGCTGCCTACGGAGTGTTACACCAACAACCTCTACTTAGAGACGGATGGTGTATCAATAGGGACGAAGTTGTGCAGCAAATGTACAACGACGAGGTGGACCCGTTAGCGGGTAATTGTAATAAAGGCATTCAAATGGTATTGAAGAACGAAAATTGTGGCCAAGTGAGAAGGAATTTCACCTTGAATGTCCCAAACCACGTGGCAAGGAATGCCGGCAAAGACAACAATGCAAAGAATGTATTAAGGGCAAAAGATGTGATTCTTGCCGGCAAAAAAGGAACCACAGTGGCAACTGCATGCAGAAACCAATCTGCGACAATTGTGTTCGTCGGAAGGATTCCTGCCAATGCGTTCAAAAGAACCTCTGCGCATATCACGAGAGGAGGCAGAAAAAAAGCTGCGAGAAATGCGCTGAAGTGCAGTTCAAGTGGTAAATTCATCGTTTTTTTGCCATCTTCCTGACTCTTTTCCCCTCTTAGACCGCTATGCTCACCACCTTCTTTCCTTGAAACCTGGTTTTATGTCACAGAAGGGTGAAATTGAGGAGGTGCTTGGAGGAAAGCCTTACTATCATCGCGTCCTCTTCTATCCAAAGTTTTGAGTTGAATCATCACATTGAATAACTTTTTGGCGCCACTCCAAACGCCATGCAAGAGCCAACTACGATTATGCCATCGAAGGATTATGGAGTAATGTGTCTATATCACTGGCGTCTGTATCCAGTAAACCTGTCCTTCGAAATTATAACAGCTGTCTGAAAAAGATGGTGTTATATCGACAAGGGGTGGCATACAAATCAGTTGAGTGGAAATCACTTACATTGCATTCGGTGATAGGCATGGGTGGGGAGAGCGGGGTATTTTTGGTATATGAGAAAGCAAAAAGGAAAGGCAAGAAAAGAGAAAAAGCCTCTAGTTACTAGTGATGTTGTGATATGATGGCCTGGGTCATCCCGTTACCGACAAAGGCTTGTATGATTGTAGAAATCTAATCTTCCTACTAGTAGTTATTGAAGGATCTCCTTGCTACTTATATAAGCCTAACATACGGGAGCCAAGACCTTATTAATCATTACGCCTTTGGATGTATGACCTACAGTTACACCGAACGACTCCTGTTTTCGCCGCCTCAGGTGATACAGGTACAGGTACTATTTCAATCAAGGCCTATATGTAGTGGTACGCGGAAGACGATTATTCGGTTTCCCGTACGGAATGTCCACCCCTTCCTACTATTCCTATCTCAGTGTGGCTCCTCTTTGAAACATGACTCAAACGAACCTCTTTACAGGTATTAATAGAGGAGCTCGTTTAGGATTGGTCAAGCCACACAGAAGAACTCCTTTATTAGTATTCCGTATCATCCTTCTCTCCTCTAATATTTTATGTCGATCACTTATGATCTCACACGTATATTATATTAAACGTTATACCCTAACTCCTCCTCAAAGGACGGTGATCTTTCTTCGAAGACAGGGGAATGTTATCATGGAGCATGTACAGGTACGGTACATAGATCCTACCATTACGGCATCTATTTAACGTATACAGAATAGTCTAAGTATCTCGGATCAGAGGTGGCGATTTTTAGGTAGTTTCAAGTAGTACTAATGAGTAATCTAGTTTTTAGTGGTAGACTATGCATGGCTATAGTACCGATAACATCGGGGTTCTGATTTCACCTATCATAGGATCATGGCCATGGCATCTAGATGATATGATACTCTCGCGGAGATCCTTCAGATCGAGCAATGTTGTTTAGTGGAGCCATAGGAATGTACGTACATCTATGCTATTCCGATACTGCATTGTGTAGCACAATGGAAGTACAGTTCCGTAGAATCCTGAGTTGATCATCGGTAGGATCTTTTGGTAACTGCTGCCTGCCTGGCTGACCCACTTCGACACGGCATGCATCATGATATGAACAAGGAACAAGAACTGGCTGACGAGCCAAGCCTAGAGCCTTCAGTAGGTTCCAATATTATAAAAAAAGGCAAGCTATCGAAATAATGAAGAAATCCTCAGAGAGTTACAAAACCTAACTAGAGGAGGCACCAAATGCAAGAAGAGATTCAACATGTTCTCATACATACTACCTGGTCCTATAATCTAGAACCTGGTCCTCTCGTTACAGCCTAGCTCTCTGCATAAGTACTAATTCAATCATGAGGTTGAATACATGCCAGAATCCTACTCGACCGCCTTCGCTTCCTCCTCTTCCATCGATGAAATTTCCGATGAATCATCTGGCTGAACCATGGATGTTTTCTTCCCCGATCGCCAGAAATTCTCGGTCAATGGCTGGCTAAGTTGAACCGCCGGAAATTTTTCTTCGCTCATTGGCGTGGTAGCCCTCTTTCCGTCTAGGACGTTAGCTATCTAGCTCAACAAAAGAATAACAGAGATTTCTTGGTGACTGACCGTGATCTCAAATGCGACAAGTTCATGTTGACTATCTTCGGGTCCGGGGCGCTTGAAATATCCATTTTCTGCGCGATTCCGCAGTGATGGCTCATCTTGGGGCGCGGAGTAGCGGCTATGGGTGGCATATTTTTCACAGATTTCCATTCCCTGCTCCATTGTGAACAGCTTCCGTTCTAGCTGTTGCCGAAGCGCGTGTGTTTCACTAGATTCGGTAGTTATCTTCGTGACAAGGGTGGATGGCATTTGACCAACGGCAGATGGAGTGAATATTGACGACAGGTTTCCGATTAAATGGTCCTCGACGACCTGAGTGGCAACGTTGTCCACGAAGGTCTTTAACGCTACCTTCGTTTACACCGTTAGTAATGACAGTTCATAATAGTAGCAAAGATAACCAAAGGAAATAACGCTTTTCGACTCACTTCGTAATAAGCTTCCATAGAGTCCAGGATTTCTGAGCAAGCAAATTCGTCCATATCTTTGTAGTGAGATTGCGCTACAAGTGCTTTTGACACCTCGGATATATTCCATCCCGACCCTGCAGTTTTTGTAAACCGTTGAAGCCCTAATTTAAATTCCGCAATTTGGCGTTGCCTTTTGATGTCCTGCAAGGACTCTGTGTAGTGCTGGTTGTAAGTAATAGGATGTCTCTCACGGTTATCTAAGAGACGATCCAATGCTTCATTTGCCGCCTGGAGTCGCTTATTGATGAGTGGATTAAGCCAGTGAGTAAATAGAGCCGATGATGTCTCTTCATCCATGATTGCGATGCAAACCTCCTCAAGAAAGTCTTTGGAGACTGTCCACATTTTCTCGACGTGCTCGCGAGCGATTTTACCCCAGCAAGCGGACTGGTCGCGAAACAATTCTCCGACTAGTAAGGGATTGAAGGAGCCAGGTAGCTCGCGGCCTCGGCTCCTCATAAGAAGCTTGCGTACCCACCGAATGGCATCCCTTCGATGCATCTCAGGTGGTTCGGCGTCCGTTATGCTCGGTTTAAAGCCACCACTAGCATTATTAAGATAGTCGCTGTCATCGACGATGGTCCTACGATGGCCTCTTCGCCGCATATGGTCTGAGAAGTCAATGTTCTGGTTCTGTACCACGGCCCGTAGTCGCTTCCAATATTCGTTGTCCGAGAAGACATCACCGAAAAAAGGATAATCGTAGTTTCCATCAGTGGCTGCTTTGCACAACGTTTGAAACGACTCACTCAACTTGAGCAAGAACTGCCGCTGCTTTTCGGGGGTGCTGCGATCGTCTCCAAGATTGAGCAACCTCTTCTTGCAATCTTTAAGGTTAGATAGAATGTCCTCTACCAAGCCTGGAAGGTATCTCTTTATCTGCTCTAGTAGGATCTTGCCTAAACGATAACGCAAAGAGTAAATGCCAACCATTTCGCGCGGTAGCTGCTTCCAGATCCCTTCTGAGAAGAAACGCTCTTCATCCTGATCCCGTTGCTCAGTGGTCCAGTGCCGGGTGGCGTAATCGCGGTTCTTAGTTACATGCCAGCCCAGGCGAAAACGGATATTATCATTGGTAGCCAAATTAAAGAACTCAGCTTCGCTATCTGAGCCTTGAGGAAGTGTGTCCGGCTTTGTTATTAGCCCGAGAGTCCGTAGACCCTCAGGGTCGACTTGCTTAGCCCTCTTCAGAATTATTTGATTGGCGTAATCATTCTTCGCCGAGACTACTGCAAGTATAATACTCCTAGGATTCTTCATGTATGAGTAAACGAGATCAGAAATGAGTTCAACATCAGCTGCGGATTGCTGCTTGCTGTCTGAATGAATTAACCCCGGAAGGTCGACAACAGTGAGCTTAGGTTTGCTAGGGCCAGAGATTTCAACTCGGAGGATATCTTTTGAGAACGCTCTTCCAGGGGTGGTAAGACCCATCTCTGACTTTGCTCGCTCAATCAATCCGGGAAACGCCTCTAACCCCTTCAGAGTCTCTTTGAAGGCAAGCAATTTTGACCTCACAGAGTCGGGGGCATCTCGACTGGGAACAATTGACACCACTGCTCCATCTTCTGGAGCTTGCCGAAGGACAACTTCGGTTGCAAACCGTGTGCAAAGAGTATCGCTACGTGGAAAAGGTACACCTGTTATACCCTCAAGCACAGAGCTTTTACCACTCGACTGATCACCGCAGACGACGATTTGGGGCAAAAACACAAACTCGCTAACACCCTGACGTCGCAGATTATCAATTTCATCTAAGAGCGTCTGCTGCTCCGAAGATTGTAGCGCCTTCAAGGCAGATGTACTCAGGTCCATGGATGCCATGAAGTCCCAGATGTTTAGTTTCAAGCTAATTGAAATCCGGCGTAAAATTAGCCAAGAGGCCAGCTACAACATTTGCAGTAGGAGATTGGGATTTACTATGTAATCAAGCTATACAACGTACCAAGGCGGCCGCCAGCAAAGATGGGATGATACTTTTCTTTTTCCCTTACAAATATGAAGACATTATTGCTTATTAACCTTAGGCGGGTAATGGTGAAAGACCTATGTGTTTTTGTATATTGAGGCAATGAAAAATTCTCTAATGGGCAGAGATAGATGCGAAAACTACGGTATAAAGGGATCTTCTGTCGACAAGCCAGGAAGGGAAAACGCGCCTAATTCTATAATTCACCATATTTATCACATGGCCATATTGACTCACTAATGCATTAGGGCGATCGTTGGAATAATGTGTCCATTATTATGGATTGCAGTGACTCTATAGGTTCTACAATACTAGCGGCTGATGAGAAGAGCTGCGGCTGGGATGCAAATAGCACCTTCGCCATGGTGGAAGGGGCACCTATTGTAATCAACCACGTCTTGTGGCTGGCCATGTCCCCAACCGTGAAGAGTCAGAATTCTGCAGCTAACATAATGGACACCAGAGACGTTGATCAATGCGGAATAAGTTTTGATTCGTGGGCTTTGCACATCCACAACCCAACATCATATCATTATCTATAAGGCATACTAGCAGAGGTATGAAATTCAAGTTATTTATCAAACTTATAATAGTGCTATGATTGGGACTGTAATGATGTATCTCATTGACAACGAGTATTTATGATATAAGTATCAGCCGAAGATGAGATACAGCCAGACTCAGACAGTGGGGAGCTAAGCTTGCTAGTTCAAACACTAGGATCGAAATAGGCATACTATGCGTCAGGCGAACAGTGAGTTTGCTTAGGCTGCGAGGGGCCTTTCTTGGGTCCCTCCGTTATTTTGCCAATAATAGTAATAGGCTAATGTTATTTGGCCCGTATGCCCAGACCGCCTTATTTTCCGCTTTCCTCATTGGGAACGGGCGGGAAGCTCTCATCACGAGCACCAACGCAGCGACGCTCTTTCGGGGTTAATGCATATGACATGACCGTTTCCGGCATTCTATAGGCGTCAACTCCTGCGGGCATATATCTAGATATAGGTTTTGTTGCTTTCCGGATACATAGGTGCTTCATCGAGGTAATCCATTTTAGGGGGCCACCTCAGATATCTCTAAGTTATTGTTAGTATAGTTAGTAGCTATTAAAAGTCACCTCAGCTATTGATTAGTTATTCTTACCATTTACAATGTGAAGGAAGTGCCCTCCTTTTCCATTCGATGCTATATTTTCTTTAGTTCCTTCACTGGAGTTTCCCCGCAGCTTCCAAGACCTTCCACAGCTTCCATTCCCTTTTTTTCCTCTTTTTCCTTACCTTTAATTTTCCCCACCGTAAGCTTGATCTCTTAGAGCAGCTACTGCTATAACCAAAGCAGGATAGGAATCTACCTGGATCGAGCACATACCTATGAAATTCAGAAATGGCCGATACCATTACGGTC